>JAZKJV010009137.1:1190000-1330707 GCA_037367405.1 Ottelia alismoides
TTAACTAGTTGGTGAGGCAATGGCTTACCAAGGCGATGATCAGTAGCTGGTCCGAGAGGATGATCAGCCACACTAGGACTGAGACACGGCCCAGACTCCTACGGGAGGCAGCAGTGGAGAATTTTTCGCAATGGACGAAAGCCTGACAGAGCAATGCTGCGTGGAGGTAGAAGGCCCACGAGGCGTGAACTTCTTTTCTCGGAGGAGATGCAATGACGGTATCTGAGGAATAAGCATCGACTAACTAGGTGCCAACAGCCGCGGTAAGACAGAGGATGCAAGCGTTATTCGGAATGATTGGGAGTAAAGCATCTGTAGGTGGCTTTTCAAGTCCGCCGTCAAATCCCAGGGCTTAACCCTGAACAGGCGGTGGAAACTACCAAGCTGGAGTACGGTAGGGGCAGGGGAAATTTCTGGTGGAGCGGTGAAATGCGTAGAGATCAGAAAGAACACCAACGACGACACTCTGTTGGGCTGACACTGACACAGAGAGACGAAAGCTAGGGGAGCGAATGGGATTAGATACCCCAGTAGTCCTAGCCGTAAACGATGGATACTAGGCGCTGTGCATATCGACCCGTGCAGTGTTGTAGCTAACGCGTTAAGTATCCCGCCTGGGGAGTACGTTCGCAAGAATGAAACTCAAAGGAATTGATGGGGGCCTGCACAAGCAGTAGAGCATGTGGTTTAATTCGATGCAAAGCGAAGAACCTTACCAAGGCTTGACATGCCGTGAATCCTCTTGAAAGAGAGGAGTGCCTTCGAGAACGCGGACACAGGTGGTGCATGGCAGTCGTCAGCTCGTGCTGTAAGGTGTTGGGTTAAGTCCTGCAACGAGCGCAACCCTCATGTTTAGTTTCCACTATTGAGTTTGGAACCCTGAACAGACTGCCGGTGATAAGCCGGAGGAAGGTGAGGATGACGTCAAGTCATCATGACCCTTATGCCCTGGGTGACTGATGAAACTCGATTTCATCATCATAATTTCCCATTATTAACCCCCTTGCTTAAAATTATGTCAATAAAACCCAGTTAAAGTCCTGTAATTATCAGAGTCCTTAATAAATTAAAAACCACAAAAAAATGGCAAAATAAAAATCCGTGGTATTTTTAGACTTAAAAATACCCTCAAAAATATTTCGGGTCCTTGTTTGATTTCATCTCCAGTTTTGGTCAACATGAAACTTGTAGATCTTGTAAAGATCTACAACTTTCATGTTTTGAGTTTTCTCAAATTCGGCCATCTAGGCCTTCAAACGTCAACTGGAAGATATGAATAATCTGATTGGGCCACGTGGCCCAATTTGGGAGCGCCACGTGGCCCGCTGCCCTTGTCCTATCCGCTCGCATCTCCAGCCGTCGAATCACCTCCATAATCCAACGGCCAGAAAACTTCCACGCCTGCTATTCTCCACTGCCGTTTGATCTTCCCCGCGCCTTCAATCGTCACCGCCCTTTAGCGCTTAAGCCAGAGCGCGCCACATGGCCGTTCGTAGACCGCCCGATTGCGTCCCTGACTCTCCATCACAGCCGCTGCTTCTGCCTCTCTCCTCAGCCACTCGATCAGGCCCTAACTTCCCATCCAAGCCGCTCGTCAGCGCCGCGACCAGAGCTCAACATGTGGCAGCCCATCTGCCTTCGATCGCTTCGCCATCGATCTAATCACATCCGCTTGCTCGCGCCTAAATATCCGCCGTTGGATCTCCAGATCCAACGGCCCCTGCATCATCGTCAACCTCCAAACCCCCTCTCTTCCCATTTTCTCCAGCTCGCGCACACCTCTCCCCCTTCCTATTTTCTTCGCCATTCCAGTCAACCTCGCATCTCGCCAACCACCTCCTAGTCTTCCCCTATCTTCCTTCTACCCCGCGAGTCGCTCCACGACCCACGACAAACTCTCCAGTCCTCCCATTTTTCCAACGAAACCCACGTCTTCATCACGTTCTTCCGCCACTTTCAGCCTTCAAATACGCCGCCCCCTCCTCCTTTTGCCGATGTCCACCTTTACGTTGGAGGGGGCCCAGCCTCCTCGGCCTCCCTGTGACAGGGGGAGGCGGCGCGATTGAGCGAAGACGACCCATCCTCCCCGGTGTCGACGCTCCGCTGATCAAGGCGGAGATGCGGTGGCTAAGGCCCCGCCGAGCTCGCTGGGACGGCCGCCCAGCACGTGCGAAGACCCCGAGCTCCTCTCGGAGCTCAAGCAAAGGCCAATTCCTCCGCCATCTCTCAGGTAAGCTCTCTGACCTTTTCTCTGATTTTTATTTTTATTTTTCGTAATTATCCAGGTCTCTACAGTTGTTCTCGACCTCCATCGAGGACTCCCCAAGCTCCGCCTCGCATTCATCTTCCCCGCTCCGCCTCCAGATCACCTTCCTCTTCCTCCAGAACCCCAGACCACATTCGACCCATCTCCTCCGCCTCCCACGGCGGAGGAGCATCCGAGCTACCACCTGCTTCGCTCGAATAGCTCCCACTCCATTCACCTTCACATCCATACGCTTCGGCCATTAGACTAACACTGCAGGTCAACTAACCCTTCAATTGCCGGAGACGTCGACGGAGCGCTTTGACCGAGCATTGATCCCATCCTTAGAGCTCCGATGGGCTGAGCAAAGATGCCCAACTTCTTCACCGAGCTTCCTTCTTCATCGACACATATCCATGAAGTTTCAGGGAGGACACCAGCAGTCGAGGGAGAGCGGCGGAGCTGGAGCTCCTTCGCCGAAGTTCCAAAATCGCCGCCCGCCTTCGGTGGAGGAGACAACACAGTTACCGTTGGATGGTTTCATCTCAGATACCATCCAACGGCCTTGATGAGGCCACGCCATCAACTTCGTCAGCTGTTGGATCCTCTTGATCCAACGGACATCGTGCAACCACGTGACCCTCCAGAAGCTCACAGCGTCCATCCGATCACTACAATCGGATGGCCCATCTTCGGCCTTGTGTCATTCTCTGAATCACCTCCGAGCCTTAGTATCCGACCCTCGAGGTTTGGAGTTGCCAAACCACCTCCGAGCCTGCAGCGGGCCCGAGCCTACGTCCAAGTCTAGCCGAAGCAACCGAGCCTCTGCCGAGCCTGACTCCAAGCCTGGATAGCACGTGCATCGCACGTGCTACTATGGGAAATTTGCAGAGACGCCCACGAATTTCTTCAATATTGCAAAAAGGTCCCCGCGTGTATGGTTTATTTACAGGGAAGGTCCCACAACTTATTTTTATTGCATTTTAGTCCCTCCCAGGGACCTTTTTGTAGTTATCTTTTCATGTTTTCTTTCAGTTATGCCCTTACTTTCCTTTATGCATATCTTGAGCTACGTATGTCCAATTCAGTTGATTTCAGTTTCATTTGAAAGCTTGTTCGATGTACTTTTTAATGGCATGGTTAATCATTCATCTTAGAGTCTTGAATTTTAATGAAGTATTATGTTAGCTAAGTGGCTCTTATTATTTACTCATGCCCTGTTTGCTTTTCAGTTCTGATGCTTCCAATAAATCTGAAATTGACTCTTATTAACTTGCTCATTATATCTAATCAGACTTAGGGAATATTCGCATTGCATTACATGGCATCTACTTGCATGATAAAAAATGATTTAAAAAAATGCATGTTCATTTTTAATGCATTATTGTGTCCTTGCAGAATTTGACCTACAGATCTCTAACTCAACACTTAGTTAAATAGACTTAAATCCGAATAATACGAGAGAGGCTCGTGTCCCTGAGTTTGACCTTGGTTTCTTGCCAAGTAAAAAAATTTCACGATCATCTCATTTTGATCTATTATTGACATATATTTAAATGAGAGGATCTTTTGATGACCCAACTCGGCCCGACTACAATGATGATTCAAAGTGCTAAAAACACACTATTAAAGGGCTGATTTTGCGGTTCGTCAAATGGCGCCGTTGTCGGGGACACGACTCATTTCTTTTATTTTTTGGATTTTTTTATTTAATTAAGTGTATCTTTTTTATAGGTCACTTTTGTTCATTTATTTCGCATTATAAAATTTTCTTTTTCGATTGATCTCTAATCATTGTTTCTGTGGCAGGGCCCTTGATGGTTCAAGGAGGCGAGGAGCAAGATGCGAGCCGCTACGAGGATCCGCAGAAGCACACTTGGAGTACGTCGAGAAGAAAGAAAAAAATGTGTCTTGCATTTTTTTCCATGTAATAATTCATCGTTTACAGCGGTCTTCGATTGAAGACTCGCGAATGTAATCGAACGATTGTGGTTGTGTGGGGATCGTCCCCACTTGAGTGTCGACCTAGGACCAGGCACGCGGCTCTGTGAGCGGTTTCTGTTTTCCATATCTTTTACGTGCTTGCTCGTAGGTAGGACACACTAAATTATATACGCACATAATCTCGCATCACTTAGCTAAAATTACTGAAAATCAATCACCGCTAATAGATGCATGATTAGGTGTGGCTTTTTCGACTTGCATACATGTTGAATTTGGTTTTCAAAACGGCCCCAGCTTTTCACAGATTTATCATCAAATCATTGCATGATTTCTTGCTTAGACTAGATCATGGTTTTTATCGAATACACGGCTTTTTTTCGGCTTTCTTTTTCCTAGCTTTATCACCTAGGTTAATGGAAAAAGGGAATGAACGGTAGACGATGATTTCTTGATTTTTGGGCTAACCATAATTCAATGATAACTTAAAATAAAATTTGGGGCTGTTAATTGCAAGTCAACCAAAAATGGAGTAAAATTCGGTTTTGGGAGAGCAATACCCTCGCTTACGCAATGATTTTCACTTCACATCTTTTCTTTGCGTAAAAATCTAATGTTTTATCACCAATAAAACCGACAAGATAATAAACCAACCTTGGTTGGTTTCATGTGTGAGTTGGTGAAACTAAGGGTTTGCTTGCTTGATTGAACCATGTTTGTTGCGACACACACCCCAAAACCTTAGTCCCTCCATTTCATCTCCGAAGATTCATCCGTTCATTTGTAAATCCATCCCTCTTCTTCGTTCACCTTGGGTCCCTCCCAACATCAATTTTCATCTTTATACTTAGGCTAATCTCCGCCTAAGTATAGGGGGAACCCGAGTCCCTGTGATTTCTCTACTCATCCTTCCTTGCCTTTGTACTTAGGTTATTTCTAACCTAAGTATAGGGGGAGCCCCTCTTAGCTCCCGTATATTTCTCTACACTTAAATGGACCTATGGACTCGTATCATCTAGTGCTATGAGGACATAACAAAGTTTAAGGATAGGGGGTATACCGTATATACAATTTAATTACTTTAGCTATAATCTGGAAATTTTGAAAAATTTAAAACTTTTTGGCTAAAGTAAAATTCTTTGGACTAAGAGAACTCAAATGATTTCACGGCTTTTCGATACTATGTTACACTATTTCTGATAAAAATATTTTGAAAATGATTTTAAAAATGAGATTTTCTTATTTTGAAAAATCTTTTGAAAATGTTTTGAAAATCTTTTATTTGTGTGACATGGTTTTGAAAATCTTTTATCAAGGAAAGTTGAGTCTAACCTGTGTTTTAACTTTAAAACTAAAATCCATAAAAATGAGCAAAATTAAAAAAAATGGTTTTGAATGAAGGAGTTGGATTAAACCTCTACTCTTACACTTTCACCCAGGATCTGAAATGTTCAAGGAAGCTTGATTTATGAGGTCTTTGAGATTTACGGTTAACCAGCCTTAGCCATCAGGGTCTTAGACTTAATCATCCACATTCCCCTAGGTCTCTAGATTTGCATGCTATATTCCATGCTTAGTCTCAGACAAAAAGAATATGATCAGCACATCACATGCACTACTGCGGTTTTTGATTGAGATGAGTTGACTTTTCACCTGAGGAATTGGGATGAGGGATTCAAGTCTGGATTTGATCTAATGATGCTCGAGGATGGGATAAAATCTTTGAGGGCTTCATGAAACCTGAATGTCAGCAATTTAGCCAGTATGAGAACTTGATTCTTATACTAATCTCTTGACATTTACCTAAGTGCCTGGGTGTGAAATATATAAAAAATGTTGATCAGTGTGCGCCAACTCTTGGTAAAAGCAGTGGAGCTAGCCAAAAATTATATAAGTCAATGAAATTCAAAGAAAAGCTCTCATTCCACAAAGTCAAATATCAAAGAGCTTCCACCTAAGGCGAGCGCTCCCAAACTTTTCAAAGTGTCCACTTGGACCACTGCTATTAGGACTAGGAGTCGGGCTTGCACCAAAAAAGGGCTCTGCATCGTAAATGCTACAAGTCTGGGTGTCGAAGGTACGATAGGTACTCAAAAAAGACACATCCTGGTGTACTCCCAGGAAAACAAGTGCAGACGACTCCAACTTCTCTTGACGGACGCACTGATCAACACCAAAAAAATGTGTTGCGTAAAAGGCACTAGAGAGAATCCTTGTTCCAATGAGAGGGAGAGAAGAAATGACACAATCCCATGCCCTCCATGACTGGCCTACCATCTACATTTTCTAAGTCTGACAACTAAAGAGACGGTAGACTGAATGCAAGATTGGATTTATTCCCTAGTGTTGAGGATTGGGTCCTTAGGAGAATTTCTTGGACCAAGACTTTTGGTGAAGATTTGACTCTACTCTCAGAATTGCGGTCAACACTAAATGTCATATCCTTTAGATTATATGTATATCAGAGAGAGTCTAGAGAATTAGAGAAATTGGATACCTCTTGATTAAGGCTGGGTTGAATTCGAGAATTTTGAACCTCTAAAATTGAGCCGACTTGAGCAGATTGGATCCTGTATTCACATGCACAAGGGGGTTAATCCAACTTAGTCATTCTCTTTGATGCTCGAGGAGGAGCATGGTTTAAGTATAGGGGGTGATGAAACTCGATTTCATCATCATAATTTCCCATTATTAACCCCCTTGCTTAAAATTATGTCAATAAAACCCAATTAAAGTTCTGTAATTATCAGAGTCCTTAATAAATTAAAAACCACAAAAAAATGGCAAAATAAAAATCTGTGGTATTTTTAGACTTAAAAATACCCTCAAAATATTTTGTGTCCTTGTTTGATTTCATCTCCAGTTTTGATAAACATGAAACTTGCAGATCTCGTCAAGATCTACAACTTTCATGTCTTGAGTTTTCTCAAATTCGGCCATCTAGACCTTCAAACGTCAACTGGAAGATATGAATAATCTGATTGGGCCACGTGGCCCAATCTGGGAGCGCCACGTGGCCCGCTGCCCTTGTCCTATCCGCTCGCATCTGCAGCCGTCGGATCACCTCCATAATCCAACGGCCAGAAAACTTCCACGCCTGCTATTCTCCACTGCCGTTTGATCTTCCCCGCGCCTTCGATTGTCACCGCCCGTTAGCGCCTAAGCCAGAGCGCGCCACATGGCCGTTCGTAGACGGCCCGATTGCGTCCCTGACTCTCCATCACAGCCGCTGCTTCCGCCTCTCTCCTCAGCCGCTCGATCAGGCCCTAACTTCCCATCCAAGCCGCTCGTCAGCGCCGCAGCCAGAGCTCAACACGTGGCAGCCCATCTGCCTTCGATCGCTTCGCCATCGATCTAATCACATCCGCTCGTTCGCGCCTAAATATCCGCCGTTGGATCTCCAGATCCAACGGCCCCTGCGTCATCGTCAACCTCCAGACCCCCTCTCTTCCCACTTTCTCCAGCTCGCGCACACCTCTCCCCCTTCCTATTTTCTTCGCCATTCCAGTCAACCTCGCATCTCGCCAACCACCTCCTGGTCTTCCCCTATCTTCCCTCTACCCCGCGAGTCGCTCCACGACCCACGACAGCCTCTCCAGTCCTCCCATTTTTCCCTCGAAACCCACGTCTTCATCACGTTCTTCCGCCACTTTCAACCTTCAAATACGCCGCCCCCTCCTCCTTTTGCCGATGTCCACCTTTACGTGGGAGGGGGCCCAGCCCTCCTCTGCCTCCCTGTGACAGGGGGAGGCGGCGCGATTGAGCGAAGACGACCCGTCCTCCCCGATGTCGACCCTCCGCTGATCAAGGCGGAGCTTCGGTGGCTAAGGCCCTGTCGAGCTCGCTGGGATGGCCGCCCAGCACGTGCGAAGACCCCGAGCTCCTCTCGGAGCTCAAGTAAAGGCCAATTCCTCCGCCATCTCTCAGGTAAGCTCTCCGACCTTTTCTCTGATTTTTATTTTTATTTTTCGTAATTATCCAGGTCTCTACAGTTGTTCTCGACCTCCATCGAGGACTCCCCAAGCTCCGCCTCGCATTCATCTTCCCCGCTCCGCCTCCAGATCACCTTCCTCTTCCTCCAGAACCCCAGACCGCATTCGACCCATCTCCTCCGCCTCCCACGGCGGAGGAGGATCCGAGCTACCACCTGATTCACTCGAATAGCTCCCACTCCATTCACCTTCACATCCATACGCTTCGGCCATTAGACTAACACTACAGGTCAACTAACCCTTCATTGGCCGGAGACGTCGCCGGAGCGCTTTGACCGAGCATCGATCCCATCCTTAGAGCTCCGATGGGCTGAGCAAAGATGCCCAACTTCTTTACCGAGCTTCCTTCTTCATCGACACATATCCATGAAGTTTCGGGGAGGACGCCAGCAGCCGAGGGAGAGCGGCGGAGCTGGAGCTCCTTCGCCGGAGTTCCAAAATCGCCGCCCGCCTTCGGTGGAGGAGACAACACAGTTACCGTTGGATGGTTTCCTCTCAGATACGATCCAACGGCCACGATGAGGCCACGCCATCAACTTCGTCAGCTGTTGGATCCTCTTGATCCAACGGACATCGTGCAGCCACGTCGACCCTCCAGAAGCTCACAGCGTCCATCCGATCACTACAATCGGATGGCCCATCTTCGGCCACGTGTCATTCTCTGAATCACCTCCGAGCCTTAGTATCCGACCCTCGAGGTTTGGAGTTGCCGAACCACCTCCGAGCCTGCAGCAAGCCCGAGCCTACGTCCAAGTCTAGCCGAAGCAGCCGAGCCTCTGCCGAGCCTGACTCCAAGCCTGGATAGCACGCGTATCGCACGTGCTACTCTGGGAAATTTGCAGACACCCACGAATTTCTTCAATATTGCAAAAATGTCCCCGCACGTATGGTTTATTTACAGGGAAGGTCCCGCAACTTATTTTTATTGCATTTTAGTCCCTCCCAAGGACCTTTTTGTAGTTATCTTTTCATGTTTTCTTTCAGTTATGCCCTTGCTTTCCTTTATGCATATCTTGAGCTACGTATGTCCAATTCAGTTGATTTCAGTTTCATTTGAAAGCTTGTTCGATGTACTTTTTATTGGCATGGTTAATCATTCATCTTAGAGTCTTGAATTTTAATGAAATATTATGTTAGCTAAGTGGCTCTTATTATTTACTCATACCCTGTTTACTTTGATGATCAGTTCTGATGCTTTCAATAAATCTAAAATTGACTCTTATTAACTTGCTCATTATATCTAATCAGACTTAGGGCATATTCGCATTGCATTACATGGCATCTACTTGCATGATAAAAAATGATTTAAAAAAATGCATGTTCATTTTTAATGCATTATTGTGTCCTTGCATAATTTGACCTACATATCTCTAACTCAACACTTAGTTAAATAGACTTAAATCCAAATAATACGAGAGAGGCTCGTGTCCCTGAGTTTGACCTTGGTTTCTTGCCAAGTAAAAAAATTTCACGATCATCTCATTTTGATCTATTATTGACATATATTTAAATGAGAGGATCTTTTGATGACCCAACTCGGCCCGACTACGATGATGATTCAGAGTGCTAAAAACACACTATTAAATGGCCGATTTTGCGGTTCGTCAGCGACACAAGTGCAGTTGGTTGTATCCAACCCATTCTTGAAATACAAAACTCGCACACACTCCCTTTCCAAAATACATCAACACACCAAGCACTACGCTTAGATTTATTGGATTTGTTGCTAAAATATCGGTCTTAAACCCAAAACTCCCGGCGGATGGCCAATGGCCGCAGGAAACAAAAGAATCGGTTACATTTTTCATATGCTCTCCTCTTATAGATAGGACTAACAAAAAATAGAGTTCTTTTTGTACTACTTCAACCTTTTTTTATTGACTTCTTATTTATTTTATTATTTTTAAGTTTTGACCAATCAATATAATATAAGTATCTTATTGGGTTAGGTCGTGAGTCTTACGTCAATCGTCAAATACCTTATTTGTTTTTGTTGCAATCTTTGCTAAAAAGGAAAAAGGATTTTTTTTAATTGTACTAAGAACGGGAAGGAAGAAAGCGAACGGATCCGCTAATTCCTCATCCTCAAATCAGTCCTTCCCGAGGGTACAAATTTTATGAATGTGCTATGGCTCGAATCCGTAGTCAATCCTATTTCTGGTGCCAAAGGTGCCCTCGCCGAGTGGTTTGAGGGACTTCAGACCGATCTCCTGTTGCAACATTTCCTTCAAGATCTTCTTCAATATGCTGACCTCGTGCCTCAGGAGGTTCTCCCGCATTTAATTTCCAATAATCAGTCCGCCTTCTTAAAGGGGAGGTCGATTGGAGATAACGTCAGGCTTGCCAATTAACTTGTGAGAGCTTTGACCTCCACCCTTGCTTCATCTAAGTTTGCCTGAAGATTGATATTTCGAAAGCTTTTGATTCAATCAGTCATTCATTCATAATGGACGCCTTTGGGGGCAATGGGCTTATGCAACAAATGGACTGCCTGGATCAAGGAGTGTTCTCCACTTTCTCCTTTTCGATTCTAGTCAATGGCTCCCCTCACGGTCTCATTCGCGGGAAGCGTGGCTTGCGTCAAGCGGACCCCTTGAACTCACTACTATTCTTGTTGGGGATGGAGTTTCTCACGGTTCTCTTGGACCTTGCAGTTCCAAGGGGAAGGTGGGGCTGATGGGGCGGGGGTGCACTGCTGCCCCTTTGCATCTTATGTATGCTGACGTTGTCCTGCTTTTTTGCAATGGTTCGGCCAACTCTATGCTGTTAGGGAATCACTAGATGCCTTCCGGGCTATCTCTGGCTTGATGCTCAATGCATGGGAGAGCAAACGCTTCCGCCCAAAGCATTATCGCGAGGATTCTTTACATGACACCCCGTTCAACATACCTATGCATGCCCTGTCCTCTGGTTACCTTGGTGTACCTCCTCCTCTAAGTCGTGCTGTTGTTCGGATACCCGTGCCCTTGAAGATAGAATTCATTAATCTTTGGTGGGTTGGACGACAAAGATGCTATCGTTTGCGGGCTGCCTCGAACTGCTTCTCGCAGTCATCCTTGGGTTAACTATATTGGGCTAGCAGCCTGTTTCTGCCTTCAACCTCCATTCGTAGAATTGAGCATATTTGCGCTATCTTTCTTTGGAATAAGAGTATACATGACATTTCATGGGATACGGCTTTCCGTCCTAAGCTGGAGGGGGGATGGGGATTCACTCCATATTTACTCTTCGTGCTGCCATGGTGGTCTCCTGGGGTTGGAGACTCCTTCCTTTTGACTCCTCTATTTGGTCCCAATTTATAAGTAAGAAATACTTGAATTCGACATCCATTTGGGAGGTGAACCTGTCAAGGAGTTGCTCCCGTATTTGGGCAGAAATCTTAAAAGCCAGGTCATTTCTGAGGGTGGCGGTTGTTGGTTTTGACCCCCATTTTCTACGGTCTCTGAACCATAAGTTGTACTCTTTTGAGGCGGTTGTCAATCTGTGGAGGTGGTGGGCCTTGCCCCCGCCATGGGCCACTCTCATCTGGACTAAAGGAGCTCCTCCAAAATTTTCTTGCACTCTTTTCAGGGTAGAGTTGGGGCGCCTCCCAACCAAAGATCGTCTCACTGCATTCTGTATCCGCTTGCCATCCATGTGATACCTTTGTGCCTCTTGAAGGATATTGATAATCCTCAAGCGCATCACGGAAGCGTGTTGATCGCATCATATGCGATCGGGCGACTAGTCGCACTAGTCGCTAGATGCAGCGGAAATTAAAATTTCAATCAAGTGATGAAACCACATGATCACGAGAACATTTCTTGGATTGTTTCATCAAACCACAAAGTATAAGGAATACCTCTTGGAGCGTGGTTGTAATCATGAGATCTCTAAAGAAAGAGATCCTCTTGTCTCAAGTCCGATCTACGAAGATGGCACTTGCGAGCGCGATTATGAGACGCGTTCCTCCCGCAATCCTCGATGAAGATCCAAGCTACGAGTCCCTTGATTTCATCCAACGAAATCTGTCATCTTCATTTAGAGCAAGCAGCCCCAAAGAAGAAGGAGATCCTCGAGTCATCGAAGGCGAAGGCGAGAGACTCTCTTTCTCAATACAAGATGGACGGCCACTTTTGAAAGGAGAGAGAGAGTAGGCGAGAATGAGAGAGAGAGAGAGAGTAGTAACCTTGTACAACTCTTAATTATGTACCTTTGAAAGGCTAGGCTAGAACTCCTTATATATTAGTTTGGGATCCAATGGATCTCAATCCATGGGACACATAGATCCAACGCTCAAATTGATCTATGTATTAATCAATGGCCATGATTGTTGTTGGCTAAAAACCAACAACATTAATTTAAATCAAATATATGTTGCAACATTATCAACATAATTTAATTTAACATAAATTAATTATCAAAAGATAATAAGATAAAAAGAATGAGTAGATAAATAAATCACCCCCCAAAATAGGGGGCGTCACCCATGGTTGATGCCACCCCTATTTTGTGGTGATTTTATTTCACATTTTATTTTATCTATTATCTTTTAATTAATTTTGTAATAACTATTATCACAAAACTATCCACCAAATTAATTTCAAATTAATTTGTGAATATTTCAGTCATGCCATTGAAAAATATGTGAATCATATTCACAACCCAAACTAATTTGTAAATTACATTTCCAATTAATTAATTAATGTGAATCCAATCCACATTAATAATTAACAAATGCTATTTACAAAAACTCTCTCTCTCTTCGATATGTATATTATAAATCATATTTATAATACATAAATAATATGGATGGTATTATCCACACTCTCTAATCCTTGATAATTAAATCCCATTTAATTATCTTGGATAATCATTCTCACAATATGAATCTCATTCATATTATGCTTGATGATTAAATCTTATTTAATCATCAAGCCATTCTTGCTTGGATACATAATTCAACAAAAGAATTATTATTGAACCCCTTCAAGAATAATGTGCTTTCTCCACAGATACTTGGAGATAAGGACAGGGCGATTGTATTGTTCCACGTATGGTGACTTGGATGTTGAGATCTCATCTCAAATCCAAATCTTACGTTCCTCCCATAGATGCTTGATTAAATCAAGACCACAAATCTAATCTTCTCATTGCATCTGAATCTCATTCAGACCAATGTCCAACAGTTGGACCAAGATCAGATTGCTTCTCTACTGAGAGGAGTCACTAAAATCCAGACCTGTTTCATCACTCCCTCGGAATGGAAGCGTCATGGTTATACAATCGTTTATGATCACATCACCCATAGGTTTTCCCAATACTTGTACATTCTGCATACTAGAAGACCTATGATCAACCTGAAGATCAAGATCAATTTTACACTGTCTTCTTTAGGATTTTATCACCAAGTTTCTCAATCTTGGTCATTGGGAATTGGTATCGATCATATGCTTTCCCAAAGCATATATCATACCTTAAAATTCATGTCATGCTCCCAAAGCACGACGACCATGCATGGAATTTGATCGGTCCCAATACCTCATGAGTGAACTCATGTCTTCCGGTTCATAAATGAACATATATGATCCCTTTGAGAGATCGTATTACTCATATGCCCTTACACGCACACCAGCGTACCGGTGTAAAGATCTTGGTTAGGTCATCAACCTATTGGTCTGCCAAATGTACACACTCAGACATATAGTAACACATCTGTCTCCGATCAGAGGATGCGTGCCTATGCTGTGATAGCATTCACCATAGGACTTAGGTTACCTCGATCTCGTTAAGTCAACCCATTGACCTAACTAATCTGACACCTCTGAATCACTATTCCCATGCAGAGGACCTGCATCAAGAGGTCGGTCAGATATCATCCTATGTGAGAAAGGATTGCCATCTCCTACTCAGGCTGGAGATCATCTCTTCACAATCATTTGACGGTGCTTGATGAGTCCTCTATCTAACTCCTTAGATATTCATCCAAACACCAGCCTCTATGATTCATTTAATGAATCAACAGCTATATGATCATCAAGATGGCCATGGTACATAACCCTAATTGTACAGAGGGATCTTATAATGCATTCATTCATTTAATTTCAGAAAGGGAGTGAAACATCAATAACTTTTATTGATAAACATATATATTACAATAACATTTATTGTAAGAATGGTTCGACCAGGGCTCACATGTCTAACAATCTTCCACTAGCCCTCAGAACCATTCAGGTACAATCCGTAAACCCATACTCATTACATACTGGTCAAAAATCTTCTGTGTCAGAGGTTTGGTAAGAGGATTAGCAACGTTGTCGGCAGAGGCCACCTTAGTGATGATGATGTCACCACGGATTTCCACGTGCTTGCTCTTTTGATGCCATCTGGGTTCCTTTGCCTGGGCAATGGCTCCCGTGTTATCGCAGAGTAACGGGATGGGAGTATTAGAGGAAACTATGGCAAGCTCCAAGATGAACTTACACAACCATACTGCCTCCTTTGCAGCATCTGATGTGGCAATGTATTCGTCTTATGTTGTTGAATCCGTCGTAGTGTCCTGCTTCTAGCTTCTCCAGCTCACAGCACCACCGTTCAACAGGAATACAAACCTTGATGTCGACTTTCGATCATCGATATCCGACTGGAAATCTGAATCTGTATATACCAAGACTTGGAGATCACCATCTCCATATACCAAGATGTAATCTTGCGTCTGTCTTAGATATTTGAATATGTTCTTTACTGCATTCCAGTTTTTCTCTTCATAACAGGATTGGTAACAACTTACCACTCCCACTGCATGGCAGATGTCTGGCCTAGTACACATCATGGCATACATCAAGCTTCCTACAGCTGATGCGTAGGGGCATCCAGCCATGGCCCTTCTTTCCTCAACACTTTGAGGAGCCATCCCTTTAGACAGATGGATACCATGTCTTAAGGGGAGGAATCCTTTCTTGGAACTATCCATACGTAATCGTTCAAGAATCTTCTTGATGTATCCATGTTGTGATAATACCGATATTCTCTTTTCTCGGTTTCTGAACAACTTCATGCCTAAGATGTAAGAGGCTTCTCCAAGATCTTTCATCTCGAAGGTATGGGACATCCAAATCTTCGCACTGGTCATCATTCTTGTATCATTCCCAATGATAAGGATATCATCTATGTAAAGCACGATGAACACAATGGCGCTCCCACTAAGCTTCTTGTACACACAAGGTTCATCAAGATTCTGCACAAAATCATAGCTCTTTATGGTTTCGTCAAATCTGATGTACCAGCTATGAGAAGCTTGTTTGAGCCCATAGATGGATTTCTTCAGCTTGCATACTTTACCATCCTCAACTATGAAGCCCTGGGGATGCTCCATATAGATATCCTCCTCGAGGTATCCATTGAGGAAGGTTGTCTTGATGTCCATCTGCCAGATGTTGTAGTCAAGAGATGCAGCCATAGCTAGCAGTGTCCTGATGGACTTAAGCATGGCCACATGAGAGAACGTCTCATCGTAGTCGATGCCTTCTCTCTTTGTGTAGCCCTTGGCTACGAGCCGTGCCTTGAAAGTCTCTACTTTCCCATCAGGTCCCCTCTTTCTCTTGAAGATCCATTTACACCCAATGGGTTTTACCCCTTTAGGTGGATCCTCTAGGGTCCACACACCATTCTTATGCATGGAGTCAATCTCTGACTTCATTGCTAGCATCCATCTATCCATGTCATGATCCGCGAGTGCTTCATCGAATGAAGAGGGATCATTGTCAGTTTCACCTGACACATGGAATCCATACCTTTCAGGTGGTGCAACCACCCTCGAACTCGTTCGAAGAGGTATGGGCGTTTCATCTTTATTTATCTCTTGAGTTTCTGGTTCAGGAATCTCAGAATCCTCAAGGGATTCAATGAGTTTCTCTATTTCATTTCTGTCTTGACCTTTAAGGAATTCATCCTCTAGAAATTTCACATCCCTAGAGACAAAAACCTTTTGGGTCTCAGGGTCATAAAGCTGGTATCCAATACCATCTTTAACATACCCAATGAAGTAGCACTTACGAGTACGCGATTCTAGCGTACTTGCATCCACGTTCTTTGCATGGAACAAGCATCCCCAAACCCTCAAGTGTTTAACACTAGGTTAGGTACCATACCAGAGCTCGTAAGGAGTCTTGGGTACAAACTTGCTAGAATCTTGTTCAGGATATATATTACAGTCTCTATTGTATATCCCAGAAATTAAGAGGTAAACGTGCTTTGCTCATTATTGAACGGACCATGTCCATGATGGTCTAGTTGTATCTTTCAGCAACATCATTAAGTTGTGGAGTTCTAAGGGGAGTGATATTGGAGACAATTCCATTCTCTATAAGATATTCCTTGAATTCTTACAAGAGGTACTCGCCACCTCGGTCAGATCAAATCCGTTTGATCTTCCTATTGGTTTGGTTCTCAACCAAAGCCTTAAACTCTTTGAACTTTTCAAAGGTTTCAGATTTATGACGTAGTAGGAAGACAAACCCATATCGCGAATGGTCATCAATAAACATCAAATAATATCGATATCAATTTCTAGTCGCGGTACTGAAGGGTCCACCTACATCAGTATGTATTAGGTCATGAATACCTTCGCATCTCGTAACCTTGTTACGGAAAGGTGTTCTAGTCATTTTACCTCGAATGCAATGTTCGCAGGTAGGTAAAGATTGAACCTGTAGAAAATCTAAAGGTCCATCCTTTATCAATCTATTGATCCTAACAATAGATAAATGACCAAGCCTTTGATTCCAAATCATATTCGAATGATTTCCATCCTCCCTGTATCTCTTGGTGTTTTCATCATTAGTGGTAGTAACATTCATGACACATTCATCAATACACAATTCATAGAGTCCACCAGAAGTCAAAATACCATCCGCAATATATTTATCATAACGATTTATGATTAATCTATTATAGAAAGTGAAGGAATATCCATTTCTAAATAACTTAGATACATATATCAGATTCCTTCTAACTTCAGGTACATAAAGACACTCTTTAAGTACTATGTCTCGACCACTAGATAATGATAGTCTGCAGGTCCCGACGGTGACTGCTGCAACACTTGCATCAGATCCCATCTGGATGACTATCTCCCCTTGCTCCAGATTCCTAGTTTCCTGAAACAAATGCAACGAATTGCATACATGAACAGAAGCACCAGAATCTACAACCCAACTTCCTTCTCGTCCAAGAGAAAGCCAGTTTCAATGATGAAAGTAGATTTCATACCATCTGGGGCTTTACCTTTGTCAGCAAACTTTAGGTAATCCAGACAGTTACGCCGCCAGTGCCCCGACTTCTCGTGATAGTGACAGACATCGGACTTTTTCGATGTCATCAGTGTGGAAGCACAAGAAGATGAACCAAATCCTTGATTCTTCTTCTTTCTCTTCTAGGTCGGGCCCTTCCGAGAACCTTGCTTCCGCCCGCGCTTTCCTCTCACTTGTGCAACCATTGCACTATCAGAGGGGTCGTCCTTCTTCATCGCATCTTCTGTAGACTTCAATGCAGCTAACAACCCATCGTTAGTGAAATCGGCTTTTCTCATGTGATATGACATGACAAAGTTATTTAAAGACTTAGGGAGCGACAGGAGAATGAAATCAGCATGCATATCAGCATCCATGAAGGCTCCCAGGGTTTCCAATTCAGAGAGGTATCCAAACACTTTAAGTACGTGTTCTCTGACAGAGGTCCCTTCCTGCATCTTGCAGCGAATAAGCTCTTTCATCACATTGTAACGCTGTGTGTGGTTTATGTCACCAAACATTTCCTTCAGATTCAACATAAATTATTGGCAATGGTTCATTTCTACATGTTGCTTCTGAAGCACATTGGACAATGACCCAAGGATGTAACACCTTGCCAGATTATGGTCTTCATCATATTTCTCATTATATGATTTATCTTCCGTAGTCAGAGGGTCTGCTATCTTGTCCTTAGACAAAACATATGAGATGCGCTCCGCAGAAAGGACAAGATCCAAATTTCAGATCCATTCCGAATATTTTGGTCCAGTCAACTGGTTGACCTCCAGGAGCCTGCTAAGTGGGTTCATGGACTTCATTTTCTGAAATTAAGAATGCACTATATCAGAATACATAAATAATTATATATTCATTTTAAGATATTTGATTAAGGCATTTTAAATAAAATTTGTCTTGCTATGTCAACTTTGAAAGATTATTCCCTAATTGTCTTTCAAAGTAAGAGATACACTTACCGCTATATCTCAAGCAAGATCTGGGGTCTCCTTTCCTATCTTTGTCACAACCCAATAATATGAGAACTTGCAAATCCGATAAAAGAAAGCGGGAACTCATTCCGCCTTGCAAGTCCAACTTGCATTTCCCAATTTGGTCTTTAACACCCAGGCCCACCATCCCTAAGATGATGTTGACCCTTTGTTAATTGAACCAACCGTCAACAGGATTAGAACTCGCTATGCGCAATACAATATCTCCCCAATAATATGAGGACTCGATATTGGGGTCACTACGCATACGGCCTTACTCTTTCGAGAAGTAAAGAGCCCGATCTAGATGCGCTTGCATACAGGAGATGTCACTTCGGACAGGCGTCTCCTACATACAATCCCTTGTGACGGAACCCTTCGCCTTGACGGGAGAACATGGACGTCACTTATGTGATCCTCCATCTCATATTCAAAATTTATAATTAATTATCGTGAATCATATTCACATAATTAATTCTTCCAAGGGAATTACACATATATTCATAATAGAGTATTTATTAGATATAATTAATTTAATCACATTAAATTAATCATTAATCCAATCATCAATCAACAAACTTGATTATTACTTGAATAGTAGGTATAATCTCAAAGTACGTATTATTCGGATTTTAATAATTAGAAAATATACTTTGACTTCTCTGGCATTATCGAGTCCATACCCGCTGTCATAGCCAGTACCGGCGAGAGTGGGACAGACCACATACGTTGCAACCCGCAATCCCAATGCTCTCCGACTAGGTACCATATCCACCTCATGAAAGGATAATGCCAGATAGATCATGATGTACTTTGAGATGCTCATTGGTTTTTCAACCGAAATTATACCATATAATATACATCAAAACAATTTTGATAATATTATAAGGAGATTTGCTAAACAAATACCCACTCCTATTCAAGCAAGAGAGTTTCATGTAAGAGTTGTCCTACAGCTATTGTAGGATAAACTAAGGTTCTTCATTAAAAAAAGTTTGTTGATGATTTCATGTCAAAACCAATTAATGATTAAGATCAATTATCTTATCATCTTGGTTTAGGAAAAAGTCATTCAATGAAATAATCATCTCTTTAAATATTTCACAAATATTTATCATTAATTATTTCAGAAAATTAATTATTAATTTTCATCATCATATTTGAATGACTATCACATGGTTCATGATCAAAAAAGTCAATTTCCAGCAGTGACCCCCCATCACTAAAATTAACTTATCTTGATCAATTTAAATCCAAATTACACAAAATCAATTTTTCTTAGATTTCTAATTTGATTTATGAAAGAACTCAAGTGATATTTCACGCACTTAGATGCACATAAAAATAGTAATTAACTCATTAATCACGTTCAGATCTGTTATTCCCGCAACAGTGAATACATGTTTATTCAAAGGGTCATATCTTGAGCAAATGAAATTCAAATTACATAAACTTAGATCCTATGGTTTCCTTATTTAATGGGGAACAAAATCCAATTTCAAATTTCGTGTTTAAACAATTTAAAAGTTCTGAAAAATTCCAATTAGACAGAGGTGCGAAAATTGAAATGCGACAAAACTTTCGCGACCCTTTCAAACCCAAGTCGTCCTAGGTTTATGGATCATATCCAAAACCTTATTCGACCTAAGGTTCTGATACCACTTGAAGGATATTGACAATCCGCAAGCACATACGGAAGCGTGTTGGTCGCATCATATGCGATCGGGGCGACTAGTCGCACTAGTCGCTAGATGTAGCGGAAATTAAAATTTCAATCAAGTGATGAAACCACATGATCACGAGAACATTTCTCGGATCGTTTCATCAAACCACAAAGTATAAGGAATACCTCTTGGAGAGTGGTTGTAATCACGAGATCTCTAAAGCAAGAGATCCTCCTGTCTCAAGTCCGATCCATGAAGATGGCTCTTGCGGGCGCGATGATGAGATGCGTTCCTCCCGCAATCCTCGATGAAGATCCAAGCTACGAGTCTCCTGATTTCGTCCAACGAAATACGCCGTCTTCTTTTAGAGCAATCATCCCCAAAGAAGAAGGAGATCCTCGAGTCGTCGAAGGCGAAGGCGAGAGACTCTCTTTCTCAATACAAGATGGACGGCCACCTTTGAAAGGAGAGAGAGAGACTAGTAACCTTGTACAACTCTTAATTATGTACCTTTGAAAGGCTAGGCTAGCCCTCCTTGTATATTAGTTTGAGATCTAATAGATCTTAATCCATGGGACACATAGATCCAACGGTCAAGTTGATCTATGTATTAATCAATGGCCAGGATTGTTGTTGGCTAAAAACCAACAACATTAATTTAAATAAAATATATGTTACAACATTATCAACATAATTTAATTTAACATAAAATAATTATCAAGAGATAATAAGATAAAAAGAATTAGTAGATAAATAAATCACCCCCCAAAATAGGGGGCGTCACCCATGGTTGATGCCACCCCTATTTTATGGTGATTTTATCTCACATTTTATTTTATCTATTATTTTTTAATTAATTTTGTAATAACTATTATCACAAAATTATCTATCAAATTAATTCCAAATTAATTTGTGAATATTTCAATCATGCCATTGAAAAATATGTGAATCATATTCACAACCCAAACTAGTTTGTAAATTACGTTTCCAATTAATTAATTAATGTGAATCCAATCCACACTAATAATTAACAAATGTTATTTACAAATACTCTCTCTTTGATATGTATATTATAAATCATATTTATAATACACAAATATTATGGATAGTATTATCCATATTCTCTAATCCTTGATAATTAAATCTCATTTAATTATCTTGAATAATCATTCCCAAAATATGAATCTCATTCATATTATGCTTGATAATTAAATCTCATTTAATCATCAAGTCTTTCTTGCTTGGATACATAATTCATCAAATGAATTATTCTTGAACCCCTTCAAGAATAATGTGCTTTCTCCGCAGATAGTTGGAGATAAGGACAGGGCGATTGTATCGTTCCACGTATAGTGACTTGGATGTTGAGATCTCATCTCAAATTCACATCTTACGTACCTCCCACAGATGCTTGATTAAATCAAGACCGCAAATCTAATCTTCTCATTGCATCTGAGTCTCATTCAGACGAATGTCCAACACTTGGACCAAGATCAGATTGCTTCTCTACTGAGAGGAGTCACTAAAATCCAGATCTGTTTCATCACTCCCTCGGAATGGAAGCGTCATGGTTATACAACCGTTTATGATCACATCACCCTCGAGTATTCCCAATACCTGTACATCCTGCATACTGGAAGATCTATGATCAACCTGAAGATCAAGATCAATTTTACACTGTCTTCTTCAGGGTTTTATCACCAAGTTTCTCAGTCTTGGTCATTGGGAATTGGTATCGATCATATGCTTTCCCAAAGCATTTTATACCTTCAAATTCATGTCATGCTTCCAAAGCACGACGACCATGCATGGAATTTGATCGGTTCCAATACCTCATGAGTGAGCTCATGTGTTCCGGTTCATAAATGAACCTGTATGATCCCTTTGAGAGATCGTATTACTCATATGCCCTTACATGCACACCAGCATGCCGGTGTATAGACCTTGGCTAGGTCAACAACCTATTGGTCTGCCAAATGTACACACTCAGATATATAGTAACACATCTGTCTCCGATCAAAGTATGCGTGCCTATGTTGTGACAGCATTCACCATAGGACTTAGGTTATCTCGATCTCGTTAAGTCAACCCATTGATCAAACTAATCTGACACCTCCGAATCACTATTCCCATGCAGAGGACCTGCATCAAGAGGTCGGTCAGATATCAACCTATGTGAGAAAGGATTGCCATCTCCTACTCAGGCTGGAGATCATCTCTTAACAATCATTTGACGGTGCTTGATGAGTCCTCTATCTAACTCCTTCTATATTCATCCAAACACCAGCCTCTATGATTCATTTAATGAATCAACATCTATATGGTCATCAACATGGCCATGATACATAACCCTAATTGTACAGAGGGACCTTATAGTGCATTCATTCATTTAATTTCAGAAAGGGAGTGAAACATCAATAACTTTTATTGATAAACATATATATATTACAATAACAGTTATTGTAAGAATGGTTCGCCCAGGGCTCACATATCTAACACCTCTGAATGGAATCCCACCATCATCTTATGTTCTTATGTCCTATGACGACGACTATATGGGAGGGGGCATGCTCGAGGCTCTGCTTGCCTTCCCTCCCATCAGCCTCACTCAAAGAATGCTTGGAGTGGATCAACGCAAATCCAACATTGACTATGTGTTAGCGTCTAAGCTGCCTACTTGCCAAGAAGTTTGGAGCATCAGGTGGGAAAGGAATTCTCGCTAGACGAGCGATCCCATCTCTTCAATAGATATGGTGGTTACTTCAATTGTGAATACAGTGCATACTTTGGATTAATACAATTGTCCCTGGTTTTTGGCTCCCTGGGGACTGGAAATCAAAGTTAGGTTTTTATGTAACTGGGTACATACCCTTGTAAAACCTTTACAGTACAGTTAATACATTTTTACTTACCTAGCAAAAAAAACTTTTCTGATATTTTTCAAATTAATTTGGATAAAGAAGTACAAATCGAACATAACTCATTTTGGCGTTTTTCTTATTTTTGAAGTCACGCAAACCACAATTTAACATCCTCGAAAGACATGCAATATAGAGCATCACTAAGTCTACTTAAGATATTGTTGGTTCTTATAAATATTATACAAGTAATCATATAATATTCGAACAAGGAATTCACAAAACAAATTTATACACAGCCCAATACTTAATGGATTTAATCAAATTCTATGCCAAAAGTTTCCTTATCCAAAATGCCACAGAATGTGTGGTTTTTTACAAATTTTCAAAATATCATTGATTTTATAATGAGCAGCTAATGCCATGGCATGTGTTTCATTCAATAAGTTACAAATGATCCAATTTAAGGAAAATTATGTCCACAATAACTCAAACAAAAGATTGTCCAATAAGCTTTAATACGGGACCAGAACCAGAAATTTGGTTCTATGGTTTCACAATATATTCAAAGAACAATTTAGAGACTAATTTGAAAAGTTAAAAGTTAGAAAATGAGATAGAATCTTCAACACATACATATGTAAACCTTGGCTAAAGAAGAATTGAAAATAAAGAAAAATCAAATAAAACGAAAAAAGAATCATACTAAAAAATTATAAAAGTGAAAGATGTACATCTCAATAAGATCTAGAACATACAAAATATATAGGTATAAAATACTTGTATTTTAGAGTTATTTTTTTCTTTGATTTCTTTTAATAATATATCTGAGCATTTTTTATAAAATATTAATATTTATTTTTGGATTTTTAATAATTAATAAATAGTGAAAATAAAGCAAAACAAGTAGTATATATGATCATATAGGTCGATACATACACTATAAATTTTTATTCTTTTATTAGCTTATCTAATTTTTTTGGTTTATGATTTCTTTGTAATTAGTTAGTACATTTATTAAAGAAATAAATGCAATAAAAAATTAGGATGATTAAAATATATACATAAGATACACGGCTAAAGTTAAAATAATCGAACAATATATATAGTTAGCTCCCAAAATCTAAATTTCACATATGGACTATGATTCCTTTAATGATATTGTTTTATAGATAATTGAATGTAAATTAATTAAAAAGATGAATAGATTTCTCTTAGAAAATTGTATGTGGTAGAAAATCATATTTTTATTATGATCAGTCTTCTGAAACTTGGTTTAGGATTATTTGCAATATATGTAAGATATTATTTTTAAGATTTTTCATTTATATGATTAGTTGCATGGAATCAATGGACATGGATTTAAGTCACTTGGGCTTAAGATGAAATTATCAAAACATGTGAAGATAATAAAATATATACATGTGACTTATATGTAAGATTTAACTCATTTTTTGGGGATTTATTCATTTTCCTTCTTTGATTTCTTTTCAAGATAATAATATACATTTAATTCATTTCTATTGGAAATGGAATAGATTCACTTATTCCAACATGAACGAATTCCAATTTTGATATCTAGAGCTAATGAAGCCTAATTCACTCCAACTTTCTTTGAAAGTTATCATTTAAAATATTCTAAATTTAAAAATACTTTCCAATCTAGTGGGGCTCATTGTGAAATGTTGGTTCAGTGACCGATTTGTACAAATGTTTATGGCTTTTTCCTTTTTTTGTACAAAGTTTATCTTATTTCCTTTGCTTTTGATCTCTAATTTTATTTTCTTCATTCTATATTAAATATTCCTCTGAAAATATAAAATAAACTCAAAATAGAAAATTAAAAAGAAATAAAAGATGGTCTTTTCTATACATGTTAATTTTACATGTATGCCATCTTTATTTACTTATTATATTTTTTATTCCATAAAATTTAAATCAATAAGAATATGTTCAAATATAATATATTATATAATATTATTATAAAATATAATATGGTGTCATTACTGACAAGTGCGCTTTCACCCTATGTCAATTTGTTGTATCCAAGAAAAAATGATTCGTGCAGATTCAACTATCCAAGTGTCTCTACGAATAGGCACTACTGATATTTGTTTATTTGTCCGAGGCAAGCCCCATGGTCAACTCAAGGAGACATTCCTAACTAATGTTTCTAGGTGTTAAATAGTTTTTTGATCAATTATGAACTCAATCGGCTAACTAGGTGCATGCATGAATTTTTAGCAAATTTTATGCAATTAATAGATGCAACAAAATGTGTGATATGGCAATGATATGAAATGGACATTCAAACAACACACAATGATCCTAATATTAATGTCTAATCTCAAGCTCAAAATGAAAAAAAATTAATCTCTGATTATATACCAACGCATGCTCTAGTTTCTCTTTAATGATCAAGTAACATAAAATTCTAAGTCCTTAAATTGCTCAATTCACATTCATTGTTAAACAAGAAATTAATAGTCACAAATCATGAATTTAACTCCCAATAAAATTCTAGATAATCAAGGCTTCAAGTGGATTGTTTATTTGCAATGAATGGACCTATGTGCAATTAATACTAATGAAAAAAATGCACAACTAAGGATATTTCTCTCATTAGTATTTAAATTTCTATGAATAACATCATATCATAAAACATGTACCAAAAATATCATCAAATCAACTTTCAAATCAGATTAATTTCACTTGAATTCGAATGAAAATGCATAAGATATAAACAAAAGAGTTCATGGGAATAAATACAATAAAAACATAATTAACAATAGTTAAAATTAATATTTAAATGTATGATTAGGGTCTTATCTGCAATTAATTAAACCTAGCCAAGGTTTCTTGCAATTTTCCTGTACAAAAGGGTACATATGTAATTCTTGGAACCTAGAGGGTCTGGGTGTAAATAGTCCAAGGGAGCCACGTGCTTGGTAAGTGAGTGGATTATAATGCAAATATCAAAATTTAGAGCCCAAGCACTCTAATTACCCATCCACGTGTAGAAAATGCGTAAGGGTCCAAGCCCAGGTTGTAATATCTACGTGGCTCACATGGAAGGCTCGGGTGCTTCAAACCTGCTAGCCTAGTGGGGTGGCTTGGAGCTAGATGTGGACCATTGGATGAAGGGATCTAAGTGCTCAGATTGAGGCACGACTGGATGACTGGGTGACTTCTGCAGGTGGATCGAACGACAGGGCAGTTGTGAAGCGGAACGTCCAGATCAAGAGATCTGACGGTAGCGGCTCTCCTCCTCTGATATTGCTCCTCTGCTGACGGTGGAATGGGAGCAGAGCTCTGTCAAGATACCATAGGCTCCTTTGTGGCCTAGGCTCGAAGCAGATAGTCCTCGAAGTTGACAGTCCTCGAAGCTTTGGGAACGACTGGCGAAGGTGGGAGTGACGAGGCGGTGTTGCGTCGATGTCTCGGAAGGTAGATCAGTGAAGATTTATCGGAGGCAGAGACGAGATTAGAGGGAGCCCCTGAATTCTGATCAATGAAGCGTGTTTTGGTCTTGTAGGGTTAATGAAGCAAGATGCGTGTTACAGGAAGGAATAGAGGTCCAGAGAGGTGTTAGGAAGGAAAGACCAGATGGGTTCTTCCTCCTGTGCAAGGTCGAAGACAGAGCAGAGTAGGGGAGGTTCTGCAGAAAGAGAAGTTGTCCTGTAGGGTGAGGGAGTGATCCTACTAGCCACAGAGTGAACGATGTGCGTAAATAAAATTGGAGAAAATAAATAGGGGTGAGGTTTAGGAATTAACTCACCAGAAAAGAAGAATGAACACACAGGATGAGGTCTGGGCTGAGCTTGGGAAGACTCAAGTCTTTGCTCGAAGCACACATGAAGGTATTGAGCTTGAGCATATGTCAGAACAACTTTGTACGGTGGAGTGGTCCACTAGACCTCACTAGTGAGGATGGTCGTCACTCTAACTGAAGTGATCATCAACTATTACTAGAGGAGGAAGGGGTGCTCTCACTCTCTCATATAAATGTGGATAACTGGTGAAGATTTTGGAGGTAGGAGTTTTATGGAGAGAGAAATGAGTGGGTGGTGGCTTCGAGCGAATAAGGGAGCAGCAGGACTCGTGGAGGGTTGTCGATGAACGGTTAATGAGAGAGAGAGGAGTTGGGAAAAGGGCGTAGGAATTAGTTGGAGAGGATGCATGGAGGGTCGAGTAAAATAGAACGAAGAATGGTGGTCGGTCTTGGGCAACGTGGGAGAGAGGGAGCTGGAGGTGGAAGACAGCCCGGTGGTCGTTGGATATGAAGCGAGGAGAGTGACTTAGATGGAGCCACGTAGGCAAAGCACAAATGAGTGGAGCAATAATTTGTAACAAACCCGATCGTCTGAGAATGATGCGGAAGCGAGAACTCAACGGATATTTCGGGATCGTTACTGATAGCATTAATCATAACATAGGAGCAGTAAATAATGGACCTATAAAAAATTCCTTTCCATATTATTAATAAGGACACGAGTCCAAGAGTTCCTTTAAATAAACTAGATGAATCACATCTACGATTTCCTTATTCCAGTGAGCATAATGACATCTTTCCAAATCGAACCAACAGTAGTCCCATATCGATTCCACTTTTTAATGACGATGAAGTCTCCCTTGAAGCGTAACTAACTTAATCTTCACGTCCCCTCAAAAAGAGTAACAATACATGTTATGAGCTTAACGCTCAGTATGTGTCGAGTTGAGGTCATGCTGACTAGCGTAGAAATCAAGTCACGTCTAACTATTCCATATATAAACCAATATATCATCAACAAAAACGATCACAAATTAGTCCAGATATTCTCAGAATACCCAATTCATCAACTCCGTAAATGCAACAACACATTTGTGAGGTCAAAAGGCATCATTAGGAATTCATAGTGCTTGTATCATATCATAAATGTTGCCTTTGATATGTATTCATTCCTAATCCTAAGTTGATGTAACCAGACTGTAGGTCAATCTTGGAGAAGACTACTGCCTGCTGCTGTTGATCGAATAGATCTTCGATACGAGATAGAGGGTATTTTTTATGGTGATTTAAGTCAGAGCTATGTAATCAATGTAAAGCCTAAGTGATATGTCCTTCTTTTAACGAATAAGACAGGAGCACTCCAAGACGAAACACTTGGTCTCAAGAACCCTTTGTCTAATAGTTCTTGCAACTACTTTTTCAGCTCATCCAACTTAGTAGGATATATCCCATATGGTGCTTTAATATGGTTGTAGTACTTGGTAGTACATCAATAGTGAAGTCAATCTCTCTTCTAGGAGGGAGACTTGGAAAGTCGACTGGAAAATATCAGAAAGATCGTGTACAACCTCTAAATACTCAAGTTGCACCATAGAGGATTTTGTACTAATTAAGCTAGCCAGAAATAGCTACTCACCCTATGTCTATCAACCATTGCATGTCCATAGCCATCTCGTGGGTTGATGAAGACTCGCAGTTTCCATTCGCCTCATTCCCGCGATGAGGGGTCATCTGTAATGACGAAGTCTGAAATGTCCAGTCGAATACTTAGATTTTCTAATCTAATTAACCCTACGTTCGTTTGTGTCGGATATCTCATGTCCAGAGGAACTCATGCTCTGATACCACTTGTAACGAACTCGATAGTCTGAGAATGATGCTGAAGCGACAACTCGACGAACATTTTGGGATCCTTACTCATAGCATTAATCATAACATAAGAGCAGTAAATAATGGACCTAAAAAAACTTCCTTTCCGTATTATTAATAAGAACATGAGTCCAAGATTTCTTTAAATAAACTAGATGAATCACATCTACGATTTCCTTATTCTAGTGGGTATAATGACATCCTTCCAAATCGAACCAATTGTAGTCCCATGTCGATTCCACTTTTTGATGACAGTGAAGTCTCCCTTGAAGCGTAACTAACTTAATCTTCATGTCCCCTGAAAAAGAGAAACAATACATGTTATGAGTTTAACGCTAAGTATGTGTCGAGTTGAGGTCAAACCGGCTAACGTAGAAATCAAGTCACATCTAACTATTCCATACATAACATAATTGTAATTATTCCAACAATAAAGACCTTTAAATTTTGTTTTCTATATCCTTACCATGTTGTATAAACAATTTTGCTTGACAGAAGTCAAAAATCATCATAGATATCATTAATTAATTTAAAGATGCATACGAAGTATACTTCTTTCATATCCAAATGTTGCATGCTATACTTACGTATATACCTTTAAGTTTTTCCTTATTGCTCGTATGTCGACAATGTTAACATAAATACACATATACCCATAACATTAACTTAAATTGCAAATATGACCATATCATTAACATAATTGCACACATGACCTTAACTTAACATAAATTTGCATGTCTGCCCATATTATTAGCATAATTGCACACGTGCCCTTAGCTTTAACATAAATTTTCATGTATGCTCATATCATTAGCATAGTTGCACACATACCCTTATCCTTAACATAAATTTGCATGTATGCCCATATCAATCGCATAATTGCACACATTCCCTTAGACTTAATATAAATTGCACGTATGCCCTTGCTCACATACACTTAACATTAGCAGAACTTAAACATATGTCCATAACAGTAACAAAATTGCATATATACATATAATATTAACATATATTACACATATGCCCATGACATCTCTTATGTTGAGAGTGGTCTTGATTTTTAATTCTTAGGCGGCTTTGATGGCTTTGATGGTTTATCACCGACACAAGCGGTGCATAAACAATACATAACATGACAGTGTAGCTACAATTGTAGAGAACTTATCTTTCGCGTCACGCCCCCGGAAGGCATTGGCCCTTTAGGCCCTTACGACCCCTTAGTTTGAGTCGGTGTTAAGATTGCTTGAACATATTTTGATATATCAATGCGTTCATTTTATCTTCTTACATCAGCATAATATTACAGAGTATATAGCAAAATTTGGTATTGAGTTAGTTGCATTGTTATCATCATGGCTATTAATGCATATCCTTTGAATGCTCAAAATGAGTCATAAATCTATATTTCTAGAGTTCAATACCTGCCAACACCACACACATTTGGTCATAGTGTTTAAGTTATCAAGTACTAGAATTATTAACATAATTAAATCTCTCGGGAAAAATTAGATAACTTATGTCGAGGCAGGAATGATATATATTAAAAAGTTAAATGTGAAAAGGAACCAGACGACAATACAAAATGCAAAACTACTTTCTTGATTTGTTCAATCAGAAACTCCAAGTGAAAGATTTGACTCAATCACCATAGATTTCGAACAATAAAACTATATTCAGTTTCTGCCTATGGAATCCTAACATCGACATTCTTCTACGCTTATTTTAGGTTAATCTTAAAGATAACAATCATTATATACCAATCTATAATCAAAGTCACTTTCTCATATAGTGAAAAGAATAGTTGGGTAATTGGTATTGGAGAAAAAATGATCTTTTTCTTGTTAATCATCACGTACATAAAAAATATGGAGATTGATTTGTGTTAAAATATGAAGCCGATTTTCCAAATATAATGCAATTGCATAATCATGCATGCAGAATGTGAATACGCATAATCCTCGATTAAAATCAGTTGCTTTTTAACATTATAAATATTTTGCATGTTACTGCTAATCCTCTTTCTTGTGATTAAGCAACCCGGCAAAATATTGATGTACGTTGATGCTATTAGAATTGATCGTTACAAATATGAACGGAAAACGATTCATTGATATTTTGGGTAGTAAATTTAAGAATCGACACGTACATTCTTAAGTCATAAATCTAAACCAAGGATCAACACAAAATATCATTTAACGATCTTATGTTATAGACCCATACCTCGATGAGGCACGAAATTTGTCGACAATGATGCCGTGATTCCGCCTATCTGAACCATCGTCGAGCACGTTGCATATCCTTCGATTTTGGTCAGGTAAAAACTTTGACGTCACCGAAAAGAGATGTAGTTGTCGAATCTGAAAACGACGCGATGAATAAAGGTTGTCATCGGTCATACACACACACACACACACACACACTCTCTCTCTCTCTCTAAAACTCTCTCTCACAAAGGGCAATGTATGGGGAAGTCATTGGAGTCTCATGATATTTATAGGCACAATCAATAAGATAATTGATAATAATAAATTGGACTTAAAGAAGAGATAAAGAAACAATCAACTTGAGTTGTTAACTATTTTATCTTTTTTTATCTTATCATGAATTATCTTTAAGGGTTATGTGCTTTAGTTTTTTTATTTTTTATTATCCTCAAAAAAGAGTTCATTCATTACAATCTACCCTCCTTAAAGAAATTTCGTCCTCGAAATTACACTACAAAAGTCACTTACCAAAGAGATGTGGATAGTGTTGACACATTTCATCCTCCAACTCCCAAGTTGCCTCTTCCCTCTGATGATGCTGACAAAGTACTTTAACTATCGGAACTAGGCAGAGTCGCAACTAGTGTTCCCTATGATCAACAATACACACTGGTCTTTCTTCATATGTCAGGTTCGGCTGAATGTTCAGAACTTCGTGTTCAATCACGTGCGATGGGTTGGGATGATACTTCATTAACATTGATACATGAAAGACGCTATGTAGATTGGAATAAACTTTCCTTATTATCTCGAAGATCCCACAAATCTAAGACTCAATTTTTCCTTTTTGCTGAATCGCACTACTCCCTTGGTAGGATAAATCTTTAAAAACACATGATCACCTATTTAAAAATTCAGATCTCATCTTCGACGATCAGCATAAGACTTTTGTCTACTCTGAGCGGCTAAAAGTCTCTTACGAGTCACCTCTACCCACTTTGTGCAAGTTCGGACTACATTAGATCCCAATACGTATTTTTCATCTACGTCGCTCCAGCATAATGGTGATCTACAAGGTCAATTATATAACGCTTCATATGGATCCATCTTAATGCTTTCATGATAATTATTATTATATACAAATTTGACCAAAGGTAAATGTCGATCCTAATTTCCAGCAAAGTATTGGGCACAAGCTCTCAACATGTCTTCTAATGTCTATATTGTTTTTTCGGACTGTCCCTCGATTTGAGGATGAAATGATATGCCAAATTTCAAACTTGTACCCAAAGCATCCTGCACACTTTTCCATAATCAGGTATATCTCGTGTCTCTGTCTGACACAATTGATACCAGATACCATGCAATTTCACTATCTCATTCATATATAATTCAACAAGGCTCTCTGTAGAACAATCCAATCGAATGGGTAAGAAATATGTTGACAAAGTTAAGCGATCAACAATCACCCAAATAGTATCAAAGAAACCCTTCTATGTCTTTGAAAACCTGCTAACGAATCCATGGTGAGATGCTCCCATTTCCATTCAGGGATCTCTAGCAATTGCTGAGGACCTGCGGACTTCTGGTGCTCAATCTTTACTTGTTGACAAATAAAACATACGGCAGAAATTTTGCAATGGTCTTTTTCATCTTTGACCACCAAAAATTTCGTTGTAAGTCTTTATACATCTTTGTTGTACCGAGGTGAATGGTATACATAGATCTGTGAGCCTCTTCAAAAATCTCTTTTCTTAATTCACCATTATCCAGAACCCACAATCTATTACAGGACCTCAATGCTCCGTCCAACCCAATAGAAAATCAGATCCTTCTCTTTTAGAAGCGATTTTTGAAGTTCATTATCATTCTTTTGATACAGTATAACCTTTTCTACTGACGACGAGTAGATCTTCATTCCTGCTATAATAACTCTCGTCTTCCCTACAATAAATGGGTTCCATCCTTCCAAGTTTTTCATTAACTTCCATTACAATGTCAAACTTGCGAGCGTCCCTTCATATTTCCTGCTAAGAGCATCAGCGACTGATTCACCTTTCTTGGATGATAGTCAACGGAGATATCATAGTCTGATAGAAACTCCAACCATCTCCTTTGTCTTATATTCGGTTCCTTCTATGAGAAGATATACTTGAGACTTTTGTGACCACTAAATACCTCAAATTTCTCTCCATAAAAAATAATTATGCCAAATTTTTAGCGCAAAAACTACCGTTGCAAGCTCTAGATCACGTGCCAGGTAGTTTCTTTCAGATTCCTTCAACTGCCGAGAGGCGTATGCCACAACTTTTCCATGTTGTATGGGGACACATCCCAAACTAGAACCCGACTCATCTGTGTAGATCACAAATCCATCACTACCGATGGTAGCGTAACGCACCGAAGCAGACATCAATCTTTGCTTTAACTCTTGAAAGCATTGCTCGCACTTTTGTGGCCATTTGAACTTTACATCCCTTTTTTTAAACAATCGGGTCAGAGGTAGGAGATCTTGAAGAAACTTTGACTAAATCTCCTATAATACTCTGACAATCTTAGAAACCTATAGATTTCCAAAACATTCTTTGGTTGATTCCAATTTAAAACCGCATTGACCTTTGTGGGGTCTACGGAAATACCCTTCTTAGACACAACATGTTCAAGAAAAGCAACTTTCTGAAGCCAAAAGTCACACTTGGATAATTCAACATAAAGTTGGTGTTGTCGCAATGTCTCAAGAACTAATATGAGATGCACTCGATGTTGGTCTATATTAGGTGAATAAACCAATATATCATCATAAAGACAATCACAAATTTGTCCAGGTATTCTTAGAATACCCAATTCATCAACTCCGTAAATGCAACAACATATTCGTGAGGTAAAAAGGCATCATTAGGAATTCATAGTGCTTGTATCATATGATGAATGTTGCCTTTGATATGTCTTCATTCCTAATCCTAAGTTGATGTAACCAGACTGTAGGTCAATCTTGGAGAAGATTACTGCCTGCTGCTATTGATCGAATAGATCATCGATGCGAGATAGCGGATATTTTTCTATGGTGATTTAATTCAAAGCTATATATTCAATGTAGAGCCTAAGTGAAATGTCCTTTTTTTTAACGAATAAGATGGGAGCACCCTAAGACGAAACACTTAATCTCGAGAACCCTTTATCTAATAGTTGTTGCAACTACTTTTTCAGCTCATCCAACTCAGCAGGAGCCATCCTATATGGCGCTTTAATATGGTTGTAGTACCCAGTAGTACATCAATAGTGAAGCCAATCTCTCTTCTAGGTGGGAGACTTATAAAGTCGATTGGAAAATATCGAAAAGATCGTGTACAACCTCTAAATACTCAAGTTGCACCATAGAGGGTTTTGTATTAATTAAGCTAGCCAAAAAAAGCTGCTCACCTTATGTCTATCAACCATTGCATGTCCATAGCCATCTCGTGGGTTGATGAAGACTCGCAGTCTCCATGCGCCTCATTCCCACGACGAGGGGCCATCTGCAATGATGAAGTCTGAAGTGTCCGGTCGAATACTTAGACTTTCTAATCTAATGGACCAAAGATCGATTTGGTGGATATCTCATGCCCAGATGAACTCCTGCTCTGATACCACTTGTAACAAATCCGATCGTCCAAGAATGATGCGGAAGCGATAACTCATCGGACATTTCGGGATCGTTACTCATAGCATTAATCATAACATAAGAGCAGTAAATAATGGACCAAAAAAACTTCCTTTCCCTATTATTAATAAGAACATGAGTCCAAGAGTTCTTTAAACAAACTAGATGAATCACATCTACGATTTCCTTATTCTAGTGGGTATAATGACATCCTTCCAAATCGAACCAATTGTAGTCACGTTCGGTTCTACGTTTTGATGACAGTGAAGTCTCCCTTGAAGCGTAACTAACTTAATCTTCACGTCCTCCTGAAAAAGAGTAGCAATACATGTTATGAGCTTAACGCTCAGTATGTGTTGAGTTGAGGTCAAGCCAGCTAGCGTAGAAATCAAGTCACATCTAACTATTCCATATATAATATAATGGTAATTATTCCAACAAAAAAGACTTATAAATTTGATTTTCGATATCCTTACCATGCTGTATAAACTATTTTGCTTGACACAAGTTAAAAATCATCATAGATATCATTAATTAATTTAAAGATGCATACGAAGTATACTTCTTTCATATCCAAGCATTGCATACTATACTTACGTATATAACCTTAAGTTTTTCCTTATTGCATGTATGTCCACAATGTCAACATAAGTACACATATACCCATAACATTAACTTAAATTGCACATATGCCCATATCATTAACATAATTGCACACATGACCTTAACTTAACATAAATTTGCATCTATGCCCATATTATTAGTATAATTGCACATGTGCCCTTAGCTTTAACAAAAATTTACATGTATGCCCATATCATTAGCATAGTTGCACACATACCCTTAGCCTTAACTTAAATTTGCATGTATGCCCATATCAATAACATAATTGCACACATTCCCTTAGCCTTAACATAAATTGCATGTATGCCCTTGCTCACATACACTTAACATTAGTAGAACTTAAACATATGTCCATAAAAGTAACATAATTACATATATGCACATAATATTAAAATATATTACACATATGCCCATGACATCTCTCATGTTGAGAGTGATCTTGATTGTTATTTGTTTGGCGGCTTTGATGGTTTACCGCCGGCACAAGCGGTCCATAACCAATACATAACATGACAGTGTTGCTACAATTGTAGAGGACTTATCTTTTGCCTTACGCCTCCAGAAGGCGCTGGCCCTTTAGGCCCTTATGACCCCTTAGTTTGAGTCATTGCCAAGAGTTCTTAAACATATTTTGATATATCAATGCACTCATTTTATCTTCATACATCAACATAATATTACAACAAAATTTGGTATTGAGTTAGTTGCATTGTTATCGTCATGGTTATTAATGCATATCCTTTGAATGCTCTAAATGAGTCATAAATCTATATTTTTATAGTTCAATACCTGCCAACACCACACACATTTGGTCATAATGTTTAAGTTATCAAATATTAGAATTATTAACATAACTAAATGTCTAGGGAAAAATTAGATAACTTATGTCGAGGCAGGAATGATATAAATTAAAAAGTTAAATGTAAACATGAATCAAACGACAAAACAAAATGCAAAACTACTTTCTTGATTTGTTTAAACAGAAACTCCAAGTGAAAGATTTGACTCAATCACCATAGATTTCGAACAATAAAACTATAGTCAGTTTCTGCCTATGAAATCCTAACATCAACATTCTTCTACGCTTATTTTAGGTTAATCTTAAAGGTAAAAATCATTATATACCAATTTATAATCGAAGTCACTTTCTCATATAGTGAAAAGAATAATTGGGTAATTGTTATTGGAGAAAAAGAGGATCTTGTTCTTGTTAATCACCACATACATAAAAAATATGGAGATTGGTTTGTGTGAAAATATGAAGCTGATTATCTAAATATGATGCAATTGCATAATCATGCATGGAGGATGTGAATACGCATAATCCACGATTAAAATCAGTTGCTTTTTAACATTATAAATATTTTGCATATTACTGCTAATCCTCTTTCTTGTGATTAAGCAACCCAGCAAAATATTGATGTACGTTGATGCTATCAGAATTGATCGTTACAAATATGAACGGAAAACGATTCGTTGACATTTTGGGTAGTAAATTTAAGATTCGACACATACATCTATAAGTCATAAATCTAAACCAAGGATCAACAGGTTATATCATTTAACGATCCTATGTGATCGACCCATACCACGATGAGACATGAAATATGTCGACAACGATGCCGTGATTCCACCTATCTGAATCGTCATCGATCACGTTACTTCTCTTTTGATTTTGGTCTGGTAAAAACTTTGACGTCACTGAAGAGAGATGTAGTTGTCGAATCCGAAAACGATGCGACGAATAAAGATCATCGTCGGCCTCACTCTCTCTCTCTCTAAAACTCTCTCTCACAAAGGGAAATGTATTAGGAAGTCATTGGAGTCTCATGGTATTTATAGGCACAATCAATGAGTTAATTGATAATAATAAATTAGACTTAATTAAGAGATAAAGAAACAATCAACTTGAGTTGTTGGCTATTTTATTTTTTTGTCTTATCATGAATTATCTTTAACGGTTATGTGCTTTATTTTTTATTTTTTATTATCCTAAAAAAAGAGGTCATCTGTTACAATCTACCCTCCTTAAAGAAATTTCATCCTCAAAATCACACTACAAAAAGTCACTTACCAAAGAGATGTGGATGGTGTTGACATTTCATCCTCCAACTCGCAAGTAGCCTCTTCCCTCTGATGATGCTGCCAAAGTACTTTAACTATCGGAACTAGGCAAAGTCACAACTAGTGTTCCCTATGATCAACGATACGCACTGGTCTTTATTCATATGCCAGCTTCGGTTGAATGTTCAGAACTTTGTGTTCGATCACGTGCGATGGGTCAGGATGATACTTCCTTGGCATTGATACATGAGATGTTATGTAGATTGGAATAATGAGGTGGAAAAGCAACCCTATAAGCTACTTTTCCATGTTTCCTTATTATCTCAAAAGATCCCACAAAACTAGGACTTAATTTTCCCTTTTTGCCGAATCGTGCTACTCCCTTGGTAGGAGAAATCTTTAAAAACACATGATCACCTATTTCAAAATTTAAATCTCATCTTCGACGATCAGCATAAGACTTTTGTCTACTCTGAGCGGCTAAAAGTCTCTTTCGAATCACCTCTACCCACTTTGTGCAAGTTTGGACTACATTAGATCCCAATACGTATTTTTCATCTACGTCGCTCCAGCATAATGGTGATCTACAAGGTCAATTATATAACGCTTCATATGGATCCATCTTAATGCTTTCATGATAATTATTATTATATACAAATTTGACCAAAGGTAAATGTCGATCCTAATTTCCAGCAAAGTATTGGGCACAAGCTCTCAACATATCTTCTAATGTCTAGATTGTTTTTTTCGGACTGTCCCTCGATTTGAGGATGAAATGATATGCCAAATTTCAAACTTGTACCCAAAGCATCCTGCACACTTTTCCATAATCAGGTATATCTCGTGTCTCTGTCTGGCACAATTGATACCAGATACCATGCAATTTGACTATCTCATTCACAAATAATTCAGTAAGGCTCTCTATAGACCAATCCAATCGAATGTGTAATAAATGTGCTGACTAAGTTAAGCGATCAACAATGACCCAAATAGTTTAAAATAACCCTTCGTTGTCTTTGGAAACCTGCTAACAAAATTCATGGTGATATGCTCCCATTTCCATTCAGGGATCTCTAATAATTGCTGAGGACCTGCGGACTTCTGGTGCTTAATCTTTACTTGTTGACAAATAAGACATACGACACAAATTTTGGAATGTTCTTTTTCATCTTCGGCCACCAAAAATTTCATTGTAAGTCTTTATACATATTTGTTGTATCGGGGTGAATGTTATACATAGATCTGTGAGCCTCTTCAAGAATCTCTTTTCTTAATTCACCATTATCTGCAACCCACAATCTATTACGAGACCTCAATGCTCCATCCAACCCAATAGAGAATCAGATCCTTCTTTTTTAGAAGCGATTTTTGAAGTTCATTATAATTCTTTTGATACAATATAACCTTTTCTACCGACGACGAGTAGATCTTCATTCCTGCAATAATAACTTTAGTCTTCCTTTCAATAAATGGGTTCCATTCTTCCAAGTCTTTCATTAGCTGCCATTGCAATGTCATACTTGCGAGCTTTCCTTCATATTTCCAGCTATGAGCATCAACGACTGCATTCACCTTTTCTGGATGATAGTCAACGGAAATATCATAGTCTGATAGAAACTCCAACCATCACCTTTGTCTTAAATTCAGTTCCTTCTACGAGAAGATATACTTGAGACTTTTGTGACCAGTAAATACCTCAAATTTCTCTCCATAAAAAATAATGATGCCAATTTTTTAGCGCAAAAACTACCGTTGCAAGCTCTAGATTACACGTCGGGTAGATTCTTTCATCTTCCTTCAACTTCCGAGAGGCGTATGCCACAACTTTTCCATGTTGTATGGGGATACATCCCAAACTAGAGCCCGACGCATCTGTGTAGATCACACGTTAATCTTTGCTTTAATTCTTGAAATCTTCGCTCGCACTTTTGCGATCATTTGAACTTTACATCCTTTTTTGAAACAATAGGGTCAGAGGTAGGAGATCTTGAAGAAATTTTGTCTGAATATCCTATAATACCCTGACAATATTAGAAAATTATGGATTTCCCAGACAATCTTTGGTTGATTCCAATTTAAAACCGCATCAACCTTTGTGGGGTCTACGGAAATGCCCTTCTTAGACACAACATGTCCAAGAAAGCAACTTTCTGAAGCCAAAAGCCACACTTGGATAATTTAGCATAAAGTTGGTGTTGTCGCAATGTCTCAAGAACTAATGTGAGATGCACTCGATGTTGTTCTATTTTAGGTGAATAAACCAATATATCATCAACAAAAATGATCACCAATTTGTCTAGGTATTCTCATAATACCCAATTCATCAATTTCGTAAATGCAACAACACATTTGCGAGGTCAAAAAGCATCATTAGGAATTCATAGTGCTTGTATCATATCATAAATGCTGCCTTAGATATGTCTTCATTCCAAATCCTAAGTTGAACCAGACTATAGGTCAATCTTGGAGAAGACTACTGCCTACTGCTATTGATCGAAGAGATCATTGATGCGAGATAGTGAGTATTTTTTTTATGGTGATTTAATTCAAAGCTATGTAATCAATGTAGAGCCTAAGTGATATGTCCTTCTTTTAATGAATAAGACGGGAACACCCCAAGACGAAACACTTGGTCTCAAGAACACTTTATCTAATAGTTCTTGCAACTACTTTTTCAACTCATCCAACTCAGCATGAGCCATCCTATATGGTGCTTTAATATGGTTGTAGTACTCGGCAGTACATCAATAGTGAACTCAATCTCTCTTCTAGACAGGAGACTTGGAAAGTCAACTGGAAAATATCGGAAAGATCGCGTACAACCTCTAAATACTCAAGTTGCACCATAGAGGATTTTGCACTAATTAAGCTAGCCAAAAAAAGCTGCTCACCCTATGTCTATCAATCATTGCATGTCCATAGCCATCTCGTGGGTTGATGAAGACTCATAGTCTCCATTCGCCTCATTCCCACGACGAGGGGCCATCTGCAATGACAAAGTCTGAAATGTCTGATCGAATACTTAGATTTTTCTAATCAAATGAACCTAACTTCGATTTGGTCGGATATCTCATGCCTAGAGGAACTCCTACTCTGATGCCACTAGTAACGAACCCGATCGTCCGAGAATGATGCGGAAGCGACAACTCAGCGAACATTTCGAGATCGTTACTCATAGCATTAATCATAATATAAGAGCAGTAAACAATGGATTTAAAAAAACTTCCTTTCCATATTATTTATAAGAACATGAGTCCAAGAGTTCTTTAAATAAACTAGATGAATCACATCTATGATTTCCTTATTCTAGTGGATATAATGACATCCTTCCAATTCGAACCAATTGTAATCATGTATCGATTCTACTTTTTGATGACAATGAAGTCTCCCTTGAAGTGTAACTAACTTAATCTTGACGTCCCCCTAGAAAAGAGTAACAATACATGTTATGAGATTAACGCTCAGTATGTGTCGAGTTGAGGTCAAGCCGGCTAGCGTAGAAATCAAGTCGCATCTAACTATTCCATACATAACATAATGGTAATTATTCCAACAACAAAGACTTATAAATTTGGTTTTCTATATCCTTACCATGTTGTATAAACTATTTTGCTTGACACAAGTCAAAAATCATCATAGATATCATTAATTAATTTAAAGATGCATACGAAGTATACTTCTTTCATATCCAAACGTTGCATACTATACTTACGTATATACCTTTAAGTTTTTCCTTATTGCACGTATGTCCATAATATTAACATAAATACACATATACCCATAACATTAACTTAAATTGCAGATATGCCCATATCATTAACATAATTGCACACATGACCATAATTTAACATAAATTTGCATGTATGCCCATATTATTAGCATAATTGCACATGTGCCCTTAGCCTTAACATAAATTTGCAAGTTTGCCCATATCGTTAGCATAATTGCACACATGCCCTTAGCCTTAACATAAATTTGCATGTATGCCCATATCAATAGCATAATTGCACATATGCCCTTAGCCTTAACATAAATTGCACGTATGCCCTAGTTTACATGTACTTAACATTAACAAAACTTAAACATATATCCATAACAGTAATATAATTGCATATATGCACATAATATTAACATATATTGCACATATGAACATGACATTTTTCATCTTTAGAGTGGTCTTGATTGTTAATTCTTAGGAGGCTTTGATGGCTTTGATGGTTTGCCACTGGCACGAGCGGTCCATAAACAATAAATAATATGATAGTGTAGCTACAACTGTAGAGGACTTATCTTTTGCTTCACGCCCCCGGAAAGCGTTGTCCCTTTAGGCCCTTACGACCCATTAGTTCGAGTCGGTGCCAAGATTGTTTAAACATACTTTGATATATCAATGCACTTCATACATCAGCATAATATTACAGAGTATATAGAAAAATTTTATATTGAGTTAGTTGCATTGTTATCGTCATGGTTATTAGTGCATATCCTTCGAATGCTTAAAATGAGTCATAAATCTATATTTTTAGAGTTTAATACCTACCAACACCACACATATTTGACCATAACATTTAAGTTATCAAGTATTAGAATTATTAACATAAATAGATCTCTCAGGAAAAATTAGATAACTTTTATAGAGGCAAGAATAATATATACTAAAAAGTTAAATGTGAACAGGAAGCAAACGACAAAACAAAATACTAAACTACTTTCTTGATTTGTTTCATCAGAAACTCCAAGCGAAAGATTTGACTCAATCACCACAACTTTCGAACAATAAAACTATTTAGTTTCTGCTTATGGAATCCTAACATCAACATTCTTCTACGTTTATTTTAGGCTAATCTTAAAGGTAAAAATCATTATATACCAATATATAGTCAAAGTCAATTTTTTATATAGTTAAACGAATAGTTGGGTAATTGGTATTGGAGAAAAAGAGGATATTGTTCTTGTTAATCATCGCGTATATAAAAAATATGGAGGTTGGTTTGTATGAAAATATGAAGAGGATTATCCAAATATAATGCAATTGCATAACCATGCATGCAGAATGTGAATACATATAATCCTTGATTAAAATCAGTTACTTTTTATCATTATAATTATTTTGCATATTACTGCTAATCCTCTTTCTTATGATTAAGCAACCAATAAAATATTGATGTACGTTGATGCTATTAGAATTGGTCGTTACAAATATGAATGAAACATGAATCATTGATATTTTGGGTAGTAAATTTAAGATTCGACACATACATCTATACGTCATAAATCTAAACCAAGGATCAAGAGAAAGTGTCATTTAACGATCCTATATGATCGACACATACTTAGATGAGACATGAAATCTATTAACAATGATGTTGTGATTCTGCCTATCTTAATTGTCATCGATAACGTCGCTTCTCCTTTGATTTTGGATGGATAAAAACTTTGACGTCACCTGAGAGAGATGTAGTTTGTTGAATCCGAAAACGACGCTACGAATAAAGGTCGTCGTTGGCCTCACTCACTCTCTCTCTCTCTCTCTAAAAATCTCTCTCACAAAGGGCAATGTGTGGGGAAGTCATTGGAGTCGCGTGGTATTTATAGGCAAAATCAATGAGATAATTGATAATAATAAATTGTACCTAATTAAGAGATAAAGAAACAATCAACTTGAGTTGTTGACCATTTTATCTTTTTTTATCTTATCATGTATTATCTTTAAGGGTGATGTGCTTTAGTTTCTTTATTTTTTTATTATCCTCAAAATAGAGTTCTTCTGTTACATAATTTTGGATTAAGATACATTAGTCTCAGAGGTGCGAGGCTACTTGTGGCCCAATAAAAAATCCAAATTGAAAAATAAAATAAAATAATAGAATTACTTATATGAAAAAACAGTCCTTACTAAAATCTTTCATCTCGATGAGAACTACAACTTTCATGAATGACAAATATGCAAAAGACCTTATGTGTAGATACTTATATTATTGTTGGTATTTTAAAGACAATACAATACCCATTTTGTGATTTTGATTTTTTTTATAATTTTCATAAAGACTTTATCTATACAAACATATATACATATTAAAATAATTTTTAGGGATTTTAATAAAGAAAATAAAAGGACAACTGTACAATACATACAATAGAAAATTGTAGGGTTTTGATCAGGATATTAATAGACAAGAATTAACAATAATTATGTACATACTATGTAATGCTTATTTTAATGTCTTAATGTTGGGGATGAAAATAATATGAATACATTCATATTGGATCCTCTATCATATTCATTTTATATGTATTTTGACTTTCGTATTCATTTCAAAGTGGATGCATATATGGATATCACATTAACATTCGTTGATATTGACAATCGTATTCGTATATCTATTTTAGTAAATAAATATGGTAGAGATTTATTTATAACTATGTGTAACAATAGTTTATGATTGCATATACCATTGTTGATATAATTATTATGAACTAAATATACTTGGTATATGTATTTTTTATCTAAACCATCCTAAGCATGTATATTTTAGTTGATCTATGAAATATTTCTATTATTATCTATATCTGATTCATATTCATTTTGCATTCATATTCTTTTTTAAGTATATGGTAACATATATTTCATATCTATCAAAATTCATATCCATGTTCATATTCGTATTTTAAAAGGGCTAAGGATATAGTTATGTTTATATTTGTATTCATATCCGATCATTTTCATCCCTACTTGAGGTGTTTGTTGGAATGAATGCCAAGGGATTTCAGCTATGATCAAGAGGTTGAATAGATAAACCACACGTTCATCTCCCCCTATACTTAACCCCTGCTCGTCTCTGAGAAATTAATTATTTAGAAGCAAAACATAGGTTGAATCCCTAACTGTGTAAGTGATAAAACAAGACTTCGTAATCAAATCGGACCTTATAACTCTAATTCACTATCAATTCTAACTCAAAAGTAACTTAACTTCTCTAATTTTTTAGACTCTCCAAAATTACATATAGTATACTAGGTATGATTTTAAGTGTTGATTACAATTCGAAGTGTACAATCTTTGTTTTGCCCAAGGTCCTTCTAAGAGTCTAGCTCAAAACCCAATACTTGAGCCTAGTTTCATAATTGGATTTCACCTCAATCCACTATCTCTTTAATTGTCAGACTCAAATATTTGAGTACGGAAGACAAGTTATTGATTAAGTAGGATTGTATCTTATTCGTTGCTCCTCTCATTGGACAAGGGTATCATTTAGGTGCCAAAATACACATTTGTATTTTTTTGGTGTGGATCAGTATCTCCATCAAGAAGTTCGAACTATCTACACTTGTTTTCTTGTGATGCACCGAGGTATGTCTTTTTATGAGTACCTAATGTACACTTCTACACCCAAGCTTCTAGTATTTACGATGCATTTCCCTTTCTTTGTGCTCGCACGACTCTTATTTGGAGGCCTACTAGCATTGGGAAGAGGAGATCTTGTTGCCTACTTCTGCTTGGTCCAAGTGGACTCTCAAAAGGTTGGGAGTGCTTGTTAGTTATTTTTTTATAGCTTTTTGGTGGAAACATTCTGGGAGTTCGAGCTTTTCACTTTGAATTTTGAGATAGCATTATGATGGTTTGTCTAGATCCTCATATCTTACCAGGTTGGTACATACTGAGCCATAAATGTTTATATTTTTATATATGATGGAACCTAGATCAAATAAAGGTAGTTTATGGATCCTTTCCCCATATTGGCTATGTGTTGACACTCAGGTTTGATGAGATGATTCCTGACTCTTTCCCATTCTCAAGTTTCATAAAATCAAGAGCTCGTTCAAGTCATCAAATCCTAATGCCTCAGACAAAAGCTACGAGTCATCGTGAGAAGTGTGCAATCATGCATGAGTACAACAAGTCATATTATTTCAAGCCTAGAGATTCTACATGCGACATAGAATGTATATCTTCAAACCAGGGAGTTTAATTAATTAAGTCATACAAGCCTAATAAACAAGAATGATGAGACTTGGAGTTAAGAGTCACTCCAAGTCAAGTAGCCTAATACACAAGTCTTGTATGAAGTGCATGGGACATGGATAAAATCTTAGTTCCCTTTTTAATCATCATTTTTCTCAAACATTTTTAATTTTAGAAAATTTGTTATACTCCCCAAAAATTATAAACACATATAGAAACATATACAGATACAAAAACGAATATTATATACAAGTACATATAATAGTTTTACAAAAAAGTACATATTTTACAACCTTTTATACAATTTAGTACACATCATACAGGATTTTATGAAATTTTACAAAAATTATACATACTTTACAAGCATTTTTCACATTGTAAATATTTTTCAAGTTTTATAAGTTTTACACATATCCTAGTATTTACTTACAAACCAATGAAAATTGTGAGCTATGGGTAGAGTATATATCACATATACACACACACACACACACACCTATACTTGTCTTGTGTTATGTCCTCATGGCACTGTGTGAAATAAAAACATAGCTTGTACTAAGTATAAGTGGGTGAAAAGAATATAAATTGGTATGCCATCCTACACTTAGACTTTTGAAGGTCTAACTATTGAAGAAAAAGAAAATGACATGACCAAGGTCACGATAAAAATAAATAATGGAAATGGACATATGCACAATGGGCATCAACCCCCTTATAAGTACTCTCTAGTCAGCCTAGGTATGGAGTAATGGTCAAGACTAGGAGACCTGTGGGGTGAAACGATATGGATATATTACAAGGTGAATGAAGGTGAATCTGCAAGATGTTGAATCTTCTAGTTGTTAGATCTTCTATTGACAATATTGATTGTTCAAGACCTCTGCTACAAGATATCATGCAGGGTTGTAAGTGTGACCTCGAAATCTGTCCCATGCATGAATACAACCTCCTCAACATGGACTAACTGCTCATTGGGTTCAACAAAATGCTCAAGTGTTTGTCCATCCACTACTAATGAATGTACTTTATCTATGAGATCTGAAATCTCGACACTTGGAGGTTCCCTTAGAAAATCTTCAACTTTGCATTGAATAACCATACCTTTTGTCAGAAATAAAGTTCTTTCATTTGATAAATCTCTCGCGCAAACACTTAATCTTGTCCTTGTACACACACTGTTGTTGTATGCTCTGTTTCTGATTTTCACAAGTTCATTCAGATCTATATTTCTCTATTTTTATTTCAAAGGGTGTATTATACTTGACCTTCATTATTACCCATTCTGATTTCTCCATTAATTCTGTGGGAAAATGACATGGCTTTCCAAATATCATCCTGATGAATGTGGAAATCACCTCTTTAATTGTTGATAATTATATTATAGGAGATGAAATTAGGGTGATCAAAAACCACACTTTCAAAAATGTGGAAGTTAATTTACTTAGCAAGTTTACCAAGGTCGAACATAGCGACACGAGCCTCTTAGTCTATTTATAAAAAATTATTGTTTAATTAATGAGTGCTTACTTTCTAATCCTAGGTCTTCATGTAGATGCAAATAAAATGGTATGAAGATAAAATGATGCAAGAACAAAGTACAATGATGCATGCAATTTTTTTGTTGGATTTTTAAATGCAACTAAAAGTGAGATGTTATGCATGCAATGTAAGATGAAATTCAAAAGACAAGAATGCGAGATAAATATGTACAAATATTCCCTAAATTAGTTATATCAATGAGCAACGAAATCAACATGGAATTCAGAGACAAATTGTGCACAAATGATAAGTAATGGCATTAGAAATAATGCGCACGAGACACTATATATCACCAAAAATTAGCGCATTAAATTTAATGTCAAATTAATAAATAAGATACACCATTAGACAGAGAATTACATTAGCATCACAATGTAACTGAAATCAACCAAAATGGATTTCATATGCTCAAGATATGCTAAATGGAATGCAAGGGCATAAATGCAATAAAAATGCGTAGAAATAAAAGATAAATAATTACAAACAGGTCACTGGAGGGACCTATTTGCAATTAGAAAAAACCAACTAGGCCATGTGTAATTTTTCCTATGTATAGGGGCATTTTTGGAATTATGGATAATCGGTGGGGGCTCCTCTACAATTTGTCTAGGCATGTACGTGAAGCACACACGTCTGGACCTTGTTGTAATTTGTAAAAGCTGGCAAGAGTAAGCTGCAAATAGCCCAGCTAGTCACGTGCATGGCATGCGAGGGGGCTTGGCTTGGGAGGGCACAACTTCGATGGATGACATGGCTGGTTCATTTGTGCCTCGGGGAGTGGCTCGGGTCTAGCAAGCCTGTAGGCTTGGATATGCAACGTGGTCACTTCTGGGTTGTTGGATGGCTGCTGAGATGCGCCATCCAAGGACGCATGTGCTTCTTCCTCCGCCAGAGGAACGACAACGTAGATGGGGCTCCGACGAGACCGCCAGAGCTCCTCTGAGCTCCCCTATCTTCGTTGAAGATCTGTGGACCTTCATACCCACATGGCGAGGATGGTTGGTAGTTAGAGATGCTCCCAGGCTAGATGTAGATGGCGTCCAACGCTGCATCACCAGAGATGAATCTTGAGATAGGATATGAAGCTTAAAGTCTGATTATTAATTACCTGCATAGGTTAGTAACATATTCGAGGCGTGCAGGCTTTGAGTGCGATGTGAATGAGATGGGAGACAAGTGAGAGTGAAGAAGGTGGTGGCTCGGGGGGTTCCTCCCCGTAATGGCAGAGGAAATGTGCAACATGGATGGGTGTCTTAATATAGGGAGAGGATGTTCTAGGTAGTCAACGTGAATGGAGGTGTTGTAATGAATGTTTGGGGATGACTAGTGAAATGTGAGGACGAGTGTGAACATCGGAATAACTAAGATAAAAACAAGAAAAATAAAGAAATAAGTACCTAGAGGATTGAAGAAGAAGAAGGTGGAGTAAACATCCTGGGCTGAGGTCCCTAAGGATTTCGTGTCTTCGCACATCGAGGTCGGATGACCTCAGAGCTCATGCCACCACCGAGGAGGTGGAGCATACATGGAAATTTGCCATGGATTTCACCTTGGGTGTGTAGCTGTCATCTCCTAGACAACTGCCCTTCAGTATCACAAGAGGGTGGAGGAAGCTGGGTCGTAGTCCCGTGAGTGGTGGATGATGAGTGAAGGGGGTGGAGGCAGAGTATTTGTAGGTGGAGGTGGTCGATTACAGGTGGTCAGGTGGAGGGATTGAATGGCTAATTGAATGCACGAGAAGGTCAGATATGTGGCATTGATGGGTTGGCAAAGATCTGTGAAGTGGGACCTATGTGGAGCAGCTTTAGGTTGTGGAGAGGGAGCTCGAAGTGGTGGCTGGAAATGGAAGGGGGTGAAGGTGACACAAGGCATAACGAATGGGAAGGAAGGCATTCGAGGTAGACAATGCATCCAGGACCGTTCGATCTTGCGATCCAATGACCCTGATTAAGGTGCAGGCGGGCGATGAGGATCTGATTGATCAGATCTAATGGCTGGGGAACGAGCATGGGTGAACGACTAGGATGGAGAAGGAGCGAGATCTAAGGGCTATTGGAGAAGGGCCAATGTGGGAGATGTGTAACCCTAAGATGATGCGCCATCCAATGGCGACAATGGTTGTGGGTGTAAGTGGCTTGGATGGTATCTAAAGATATGATTTGACGATTGATAGCAAAGCAGGAGTGGATGACCAAGATGAAGGCGCCCATAGGACGATCCAAGACCAAGGAGGAGGCCGGGTGGAGGGAAGAGGACGAGGCCACGTAGGCTGCCCAAAGGGTGCCACGTGGGACAATCAGAAAAATCAAAAATTAAGAAAATAAACAAAAATAAAAAAGAAATAATTAGAGGCTTAATTAGAAAAAAAGTCAAAACTTGAAAGTTGTAGATCTCGATGATATCCACAAGTTTCATGTTGGTCAAAATCCAAAAGAAGTCATTTATACAAAGAAGAATTTTTGCAAGCCTTTAAACGATTATATAAAGAAGCATTTAAAAGAAGTCATTTGTACAATAATTATCCTAATTTTTAGGGATTTTAATAAAAAGAAATATTAGTAACTAAATATAATAATTAGGGTCAGAAATTTTGTGTTAATTATACATAGATTATATACAATATAATATAAATTAATTTTAGAGATTTGATTGTGATTTTTATATAATTGTTGAAGTTAAGAGGATAATAAATAGATTTTATAGTGATGTATCTGAGATTCATCATGCCCCTATACTTAAACTATGCTCATCCTCGATCATCTAAAGTATAAAGAAGCCAGATTAGTTCCTAACAATGCTTGTGAAATTTTTAAGGCTCAATTTATCGATGACCCTAAATTTGAGTTATCCTAAAATTCTGGGCTCAACCATGCTCTAGTCAAAAGTAATCCAACTTCTCTATTTATCAAACTCTCTGTTTGTACATAAAATATAAGGATGTGATAATTAGTGTTCTGTAATCATGAGAGTCAAGTCGAGATGTCACCTAAAGTTCCAGTCCAGGAGACTCTCCTCTAGGCCTAATCCTCAACACTAGGGTATAAGTCGGTTCTTGCTACAATCAACCGTCTCATTAGTTTTCAAACTTGAAAGTTTAGATGGATGTCCAGATGATAGAGGGCATCAGATTGTGTTTATTTTTTCTCTCCCTCACATTGGAACAAGGGGCCTCTCGAGTGTCTTATTACTTAACACATGCATATGTTTGTTGTTGATCAATGTGTCCTTTTAGAGAATTCAGAGTCGTCTGCACTTGTTTTTATGGGAGTACACTGAGGTGTGTCTCTTTTGAGTATCTAAGGTACCTTTGACACCCAGCCTTGTATCACTATACGCTGCAAAGCCCTTTTTTGGTGCTAGCCTAACTCCTTGGTCCTAATAATGTTTGGTCCAAGTGAACATTTTGAAATGGTTGGTAGCACTCGCCTTTGGTGGAAGCTCATAGAATTTGTATTTTTAATGATTGAGCTTTTCTTTGTATGATAACACTTTGCTCAAATGTTTATTTCATTGTTTGGCTAGCTCCACCACTTTTATCAAGAGTTGGCGCACACTGATAAACAATTATTTAAGTTTCATCACACCTTGGCATAGTAAATATCAAACGATAACATGTGAATTTGTTGACATACTAGCTATAGTTTGCTCACACTCAGGTTTTTTGAAGCCTTCATTAACTTTATCCCATCTTCGAGCATCACTAAGTCGGGTCTAAACTCAAATCTCCAGTCCTAGGTCCTAAGGTGATAACTCAAATCATATCATCAATCATGCAACTGTGAAAGTAATGTGCTGATCATATTCTTTAGAAGGCGGAGATGAAAAGTGCAATATAGCACTCAAATCTGCAAACTAGGGAAGTGTGCATTATTAAGTTAAAAACCCCAATAACTAAGGCTGGCTAACTCAGTCTCTTAAGATCTCAGAAATTAAGTGTCTTCAAATCCTCAAGCCTTGAGAGATAGTAAATGTGTAAGAATACACGAAGTCCAGAGTTAGTGAATTTTGTAATTTTTATCTTTTGCAAATTTATATGAATTTTAATTAATTTTTTAATTCTTAAGAGAGAGATAATGACTAGCCCAAGATCATATGAATATTTGCATCTACTTGTAGACAATATGGGTGCAAGTACGGACCGTTATATGGCTACCCATGTTACATGAGGACGGAGCCATAGACAGTGTCCTCTAAACCACCCACTCTACTAAGGGTGACCGTAGTTCCTTCACTGAAGAGTAGCTACTCATTTTTAAGCCTAATAGTCAGATTATCTATCAAAGAAAATTTTTAATTTTTTCATATTTTTATGGAAGTTTTGAATAAAGTTAATAATACTTATAAAAAGTTAATCCCTAAATTTTTAAAAAGATTTTACAACAATCAGTTCACTAGCATACCTAAACCCTAGGTCAAAAAGATTTCAAAAATTTTAACATATGAGTTACGGATAAAGTAGATATACAATAATATGCGGTATATCCCCTATACTTAACCAATGTTATGTCCTCAAAGCACAAGTGATGTGAAGCCATAACTCTGATTAAATACAAGGTGATATAGCAAAACTGATTCAAAGGTCCCCATATACTTAGGTCAAAAATAACCTAAGTGTAAGAAGACAAATAGAGGAAAGGTGGAAGGGTCGGGGTCCCCCTATACTTAGGCTGAAAATAGCCAAAGTATCGGATGTGGAGTTTGGGGGGTGGGGGGGGGGATGAGAATGAAGGATATGGGGAGGGAGGGTGAATACACATAGAGATGGGTATTATTGTTAGATGGGGGATTTATACAGATGAGAATGATGGATACGAGGGGGGGGGGGTTAATACACAGAGATGTGTGTGTGTGTGTGTATGGAGGGGGTGTATAATCACAGAGATGGATGGGTGTGGGGGAGATCACCAAGTGATCTATTTTTTCCTTTTTCTTTTTTCTCTCTTTTTACACACGCGAGTCCTCAAACGAGGACCGCTAGAAATGCATATGATATATCTTTTTACAATAAAATGCATGAATGAAAATGTTTACTAAAGTTCCTTGAATTCTCCTTCATTTTCTTTTACGGGTCCTCGCAGCAGGATTTCACATGTCCACACCTCCATGGGTCTCAAGAATTCTCGATCTCCATGGGCTCTGCCACAAAAGAATAATGTCAGAAAAATATCAAGAAATTTAATCAATCAAAACAATCAACATGATGAGAAGACCTAAATTTTTGAAAATATTCACACAAAAATAATCCATAAAAATTTAACAAACAAATTAAGATTAACCGCGTCCTCGACAACTGTGCCATTTGATGGGCACAGATTTTGCTTCTTTAAACGTCAATAATTGTAGTATAGGAGACAAAATTCGATCAATCAAAAACCATACTTTTGAATATGTGTAAGGTATTTTACTTGGCAAGTTTACCAAGGCTGAGCATAGGGACACGATCCTCTTAGAATATTTATCAAAAATTATTACCTTAATTAATGAATGATTATTTTCTAATCCTAGGTCTTCATGCAGGTGCAAATAAAATGATATTCAGATAAAATGATGCAAGAACAGAGTAGAATGATTCATGCAATTTTTTATTTGATTTTTAAATGCAGTTGAAAGTGAGATGCTATGCATGCAATGTAAGATGAGATGAAAAATACAAGTATGCAAGATAAATATGTACAAATATGCTGTAAACTAATTGTATCATTGAGCAATCATATCGACATGGAATTCAGAAACAAATTGTGCACAAAGTATAAGTAATGGCATTATAAATAATGAGCAACATACACTATAGATCATCAAGAATTAATGCACTGAATTAAGTGTCAAATTAATGAATAGCTTACGTCATTAGATAGAGAATTACATTAGCAAAACAATGCAACTGAAATCAAGCAAATGGAATTCATATGCTCAAGATATGCTAAATGGAATGCAAGGGCATAAATGCATTAAAAATATGTGGAAAAAAGATAAATTACCACAAATAGGCCCCTAGAGGGACCGATTAGCAATTAGCAAAAATCAGTTTGGCTCCTGTGTAATTTTTCCTGCTCGCGGGGGGAGTTTTCGGAGTTATAGACAACCGGTAGGGGCACCTCTACAATTTGTCTAGGAGCACATGTGAAGCACGCGCGCCTGGACTTCGATGTAATTTTTTGAAACCTATGGGAGTAAACTGCAAATAGCCCAGGCCCTCACGTACATGGAATGCGATGGGGCTAGGCTCGGGAGGGTGTAGCATCAGTGGATGACATGGCAGGTTCGGTTGTGCCAAGAGGAATGGCTCGAGTCTAGCGAGCTTGTAGGCTTGGATATGCAACATGTCCACTTCTGGGTCGTTGGATGGTTGTCGAGAGGCGCCATCAAATGGTGCATGTGCTTCTTCCTCTATCGGGGGAACAATGACGTAGATGGGGATCTGACGAGACCGCCATAGCTCCTCCGAGCTCCCCTATCTTTGTCGAAGATCCCTGGACCTTTATATCCACCTGGAGAGGATGGCCGGTGGTCGGAGAAGCTCCCAAGCTAGATGTAGATGGCATCCGATGTTGAATTACTAGAGATGAAGCTTGAGATCAGAGATGAAGCTCGTAGTCCAATCATTAACTACCTAAAGAGGTTAGTAATATAGCTGAGGCATGCAAGTTGTGCGTGACTGCGATGTGAGTGAGATGGGAGTCGGGTGGGAGTGAAGAAGGTGGCGGCTCGATGGATTCCTCTACCGTGATGTCAGAGGAAAGGTGCAACATGGATGGAGCTCTTGACAGGGGGAGAGGATAAACGGGGTAGTCTACATGAATGGAGGTGGTATAACGAATGTCTGGGAATGGTTAGTAATCAGTGAGGACGAGTGTGAATATCAGAATATTTAAGAGAAAACACAAGACAATAAAGAAAGGGGTACCTGGAGGATTAGAGGGGAAGAAGATGGAGGAAGCGACCTAGGATGAGGTCCCTAAAGACCTCGGGTCTTCACAAATCGAGGTCGATCAAACTCGAAGCTCGTGCCACCCTGAGGAGGTAGAGCATACATGGCAATTTGCCATGGATCACACCTAGGGTGTGTAGCCATCATTGCCTTGACAACCACCATTTGCTATCACCGGACAACTGGAGAAGCTGGGCAGCAACCCCGTGAGTGGTGGATGATGAGTGGAGGGGGGAGACGAAGTATTTGAAGGTAGAGGTGGTCGGTTACAGGTGGTCAGGAGGAGGGATTGAATGGATGATTAAATAAGCGAGGAGGTCAGATCTGGGGCATTGATGTGTTGGTGTAGGTTAGTGAAGTGGGACCTACGTGGAGTGTGCATTAGGTTGTGGAGAGGGAGCTCGAAGTGGTTGATTGAAATGGAAGGGGGAGAAGGTGGCGCAAGGTGTAACAGGCGAGAAGGAAAGCGTTGGATGTAGACAATGCGGCCAGGACCATAGGATCTAGCGATCCAACGATCGTGATAAGGGTGCAGGAGGGCGACAAGGATGTGATCAATCAGATAAGATCTATTAGCTGGGGAACGCAGGTGAACGAATGGTATGGAGAAGGAGAAATATCCGAGGGCTATTAGAGAAGGGGCGACGTGGGAGATGCGCAACCCTAAAATGATGCACCATCCATTGGCTACGATGGTTGCAGGTGTGAGTGGCTTGGATGGTATTTGGAGATGTGATCTGACAATTGATAGCAAAGAGGGAGTGGACAACCAAGATGAAGACGCAAAGAGAATGATCCAACAACCAAGGAGGAGGCCAGGCGGGGGGAAGAGGATGGGGCCACGTGGGTGGCCCAGAGGGCACCACATGACCTAATCAGAAAAATCAAAAATTAAGAAAATAAATAAAAATCAAAAAGAAATAATTCGAGTCTTATCTAGAAAAAAGTCAAAACATGAAAATTGTAGAGCTCGATGAGATTCACAAGTTTTATGTTGGTCAAAAAACAAAAGAATACATTTATACAAAGAAGAATTTTTACAAGCATTTTTCATGATTAAACACACTAAATTTTTTGGTTTTATATTTTTTTGTGGTTTTTAATTATCTTCAAAGTCAAAATAAATATATACAATACTTATCCTAATTTTTAGGGATTTTTAATAAAAATAAATATTAGTAATTAAATATAATAATATGGTTATAAATTTAGTGTTAATTTTATATAGATTATTTACAATATAATGAAAGAATTTTAGGAATTTTATTATGATTTTTATTGAATTGATTAAGTTAAGAGGATAATAAGAGATTTTATAATGATGTATATGGGATTCATCACATCCGGATTGGGGAGGTTCTAAAAGGTGTCTTGTAAGCCCACAGGGCTTGGTCTAAGATTAAAGCAGTCCTTCTTGTCTAGGAAGGTGAGATTCCTTAAAATACTTTTAACCTCACTATTTGATATCTCTGCCATGCCATTAGATTGTTGGTGGTGTGACATAGCGACACAATACTCGATGTCACAATCCTTCATAACCTTCTTTAATTTTCGATTCATAAAATTGCCACGTCATCTAAAATCAGCATCTTGGTGACCCCGATCCTTGAAATGATATGCTCTTTTACAAATATGTAGATGGTCCTTCTATTTGCGGCTTGGGTTGGTATACCCTCCACCCACCTTGACAAACAATCCATTACGAGAAGGATGCACTCAAATCCATGACTAACCCAAATTGAACCCATGAAGTCGATACCACAATCGTCGAAGACATAACAAATGATAATTGACTTCATTGGCTTCTCATCCTTTGAACTAGTGGTTCCTTCCAATCGTTGGCATAATAGACACAACTTCACAAAGGAGAAAGTTTCATGAAATAGGATCTACCAGTATAAGCCACACTATAAAACTTTCCATGTTGTCCTTTTCTTGGAGTGGTGTCTTCCTACATCCAAGGTATGGTAGTGAGTGAGGAGACTCTGATATTCCTCTTTAGGATACACCTCTGTGTAGTCCGATTGACGAGGAGGTACCTAGCGTCTGATCTTGGAGGGCATAAGGTGTATGAAAAGTCAGATCTGGTAACCTTTGTATTGGTGTCTCTCTCTCTCTCTCTTGATATCCAAACAACCAACTAAGGCAACAATAAAGTAACAATAATGATAAAACAATGATAAGATGCAGAGTGAAATTTATTATTCCCTACAAATGATGTACAATGACAAGTTGTAGGGGTCGAACCAGTAAGAGCAAGATAGATAGGTATAATTGTTAAATATTAATAAAAACAAATAATAATCATTTTGTAGCTTTTTAACTTTTCGTGGGTTTTAAATTCTATTTAAATTTTTATAGATTTTTAATTCTTTTGTATTTTTACATTTTAAATTTATGAATAATTTTAATTTTGTAAATTTTTAGTTTTTTTATTTTTAGAGATATAATATATATATCAATATTAATAATAATAATACGAATATTATAAATACTATATAAGGATATATAATATATATGTAGAAAATAGAGAAATATATCCAAGAACAATCCTTTTTATTTTTTAAGTTTTTGTGAAGAACATGAAGGGAAAAAATGAGGTAGAATGGAGGGTCGGAACAGGGGCAAGCAACTAATTCCTAAGAATTAACTAAACTACTGATTAATCACTACACTAAAATCTAAACTAACCTGCTGAAAGGAAATACAATGATAAAATACATGTTAAGCGGCTTGTACCTGCAGGACATGGAGCAAGAGTCCTTCACCGGAGGAGCTCCGACGAGGGTGTATCACATCGATTTTTCTTAGCCTTCCATGCCATCAAGTATAGAGATCCATTTGTTGTCACCAGGCGAATCAATCTGTGGGTTCCTATCAGGGTTACGAGAATGGGATCAAAAGCCAAAATGGGGGAATTGGGAGTAATTTATATATAGAGATGGAGGGAGCTTGAAGGACTGATGGCATGAGAGGCGGTGGTAGGTGAAACATACGGGTTAGGCGAGGTAGAGGGATGATGGATCTGTAGAATTGGGGGGTTTGAGGAGGAAGATGACATGGAGAAGGACTAAAAAATGGAGAAACAGAGGGGTCACAGGTTTCTGATAGAACGTGGGTGGATGCAAGGACAGCTGACCTCTTGGGTCAACAGTCCAAGCTCCCTAGTTGGTCCACGTAGATGAAGCAGGAGAAAGATGGTATTTAATCTCATATTAACTGGTTTTAAAAAAGTAAATGATTTTATTAGTTTTGAGTTAAAACACAAAAAATGTTTGTTATTTTATGTAGTATTTTAGGTTATCTTTATTTATTTTTATAAGTCTTTTTATTAGGTGCTCATATTTACATGTATATACATAGGTAAATATACACATATTTAGTGTCTTTTGTTTTCTATAATTAATATATTACTATTATATTTACATATTTTATATATTTATAACTTATTTCATTACATTTCTATGTATTTTATTTTAAATTTCTGATTTTATTTATAAACTAAAAAAATATGTCATGATTTATATAGGTATAGTTTACCTATATATTTTAATACATTATTTATTTTAATGTATCTTTATTGTTTTTATTCTATGGCTATTATTTACTTATATTTCAATTAATATTTACAAGTATATCAAAATATAAAGTAGATAAAAATATAAAGAATAAATATAATGAATGTTAGATATAGGTAAGTGTACAATACAAAAGGGACCAAAAGACAACTTTTGCATCTTAACTCCATTTTTAATGAAACCACCTTCATTAAATAGGTAATTTGGTTTTATGAACAATAAAGCTGAGTTTAGTCAATTTTGAGCACATATGGAGGAGAAACAATTTTGGAAAATTTTGTTTGTGGCTTTTTGCTATGTGTGTCTCGTGATGCAATGTGTATTATTTTTGAAAGAAAAAAATTTGTGTTTTTTTTGTAATTTCATATTCAATGTTCATATTGATGGTTTTATTATTTGAGGCATAAATAATAAAAAAATAAAATAGGTCCCAAAACCCTCTTTATTGAGTAAAAGAATTAGGGTTTTAGGATGTTCTCTGTACAGTTCAGTACCATATGCCCCCCTACTTTATTCCTTTACGACCAAGTCATCGCGATGACTTGGTCGCAGGTTTAGTGTCATTCAGTGTCTTAGACACTTCATTCCTTTTATTTTCTTTCCTTTATTCTTTTATTTTGGAATTAAATGTGTATATTTATATAGTAATTTTAGTCAATTATTAATTGTTATTTTGTATAAATTAATGTTATATACATGCATTTAGCGAGGTATTTAAGGCCAAAATGAAAGAACAAAGGTGATGAAATGGAGATTCATCACCCTCCTCCAGACACAATCCGGACCCCGAAGAAAATATTCGGATACTTTCAAACCAGACTTGAGTTGGTCAATGCTGCACATGGGCCAATCCTAGGGAACTCTCTTGGAGACAGATAGTTCACCATATTTGCATACAATGGGAGTGAGTCAATAGGAAAAATCGACTCGCTAGGGAAGGAGTCATGAATCAGTGTACCCTCAGAAGAACCAAGAGTCTCTATTCAAAAGAGGTGGTCGTCCACTATCTTATTCACTTTAGGTTTATAATTAGTTACCAAATCAAACTCCTGAAGAATCATGATCCACCTAAGAAAATGTATCTTTGCATCCTTCTTTTGCATTAAATAACACAATATCGAATGATATGTGAACACAACGGCTTTGGATCCTATGAGAAGCAATCTGAACTTATCCAAGGTGAACACTACCGAAAGCATTTCCTTTTTGGTAACCGTATAGTTATGTTGAGAAGGGTTAAGCACTTTTCTTGTGTAATGTATTGAAAATGGGATGTCATTGCTTCTTTGTCCTAGCATAGCCCCAACTGCAAAATTTGAGCATATGTCATGATCTTAAAAGGAAGAGATAAATATAGGGCTTTTAGATACATGGGAGCCATAATCATTCCCTTCACATGCTCAAAGGCATCAAGAAATTTGTGATTGACCACCAACATCATGTCTTTGTCTAAACTCTTAGTTAGCGGTCAAGCGATCTTTAAAAAGTCCTTAATAAATCTCTTAAAAAATCCAACTTGTGCAAGGAAACATGACAACTGTCTAGTGTTTATTGGTGGTCAGAGTCACTTGATCTCCTATAAATCTCCAATAAAATTCAACCTGTCTGAGATAACAAGTTTGGTGAACGTAAAGTATCTTTTTTCAAGAATTGTCGTACTAGAAAACTTTATAGATTCATCATAATCTGGATTTAATACATATAGAGAAGATTTTATGGAAAATATACATATAATACCAAATATTTAAGTAATGAGAAGGACAGTCTGAGAGGAAGATGTGATTTGGTACAATTTCAAATTCAACAAAAGTTGCATCCTATTGAGTCAGATAATTCTAGAACTATATTACCCGGTGAAACTTATATGTTATCTAATGATGAGTGGGATCGAATTCTACTTTTCCTTAAAAATATCAAAGTATCTTTCAGATTCTCTTCCTAACTTATTAGATGTATGAATGAGAAGAAAAGAAAATAACTGCATTGAAAAATCGTGATTGTCATATGTTTATGCAGGTTAATTTTCCCTTGGCAATAAGAGGAGTCCTCCATCTGATGTGTTGCAACCTTAATCGAACTTAGTCGATTTTTTAAAGTTCTATGTTTGAAAACACTATATCCAGAATTATTATCTCGATTAGAAGTGGATGTTGTCATAACATTATATAGTTGGAACTAATATTTCCTTCTTTATTTTTCGATATAATGATACATTTGATTGTATACATGGAAAGCGAAGCATGAATTTATGGATCTGTTGATGAATTTCCATTTCATCACCTTTATTCTATCATTTTGTCCTTAAAAACCCTAGCTAATGCGAGTAAATAGCATCAATTTATACAAAACAACATTCATTAATTATTATATTTATTGTATATTAAACAAGGTTTTTAATGCCAAAATTATAGAATAAAGATAAGAAAAGAAAAAGAATAAAATATCAAAGATATTTTATGACCCTAAACACCGAGACCAAGTCAAGAATTGAGTTGGTCGAAAAGGAATAAAGTGGGGGGAGATAAAGGCCAAAAATAGAATAAAAACCTAATTCTTTTATTTAATATTTAAGAATTTTTATACCTATTTTATTCTTTATTATTTACTTATAAAATACAGAAATAATGTACATGAAAGTTGTATATAATAATGTAAATAAAAAAACAAAATTAAGTTTGTACAAAAATAACACATAGAGTACATTCTATACACAAATTAAAAGCCAAAAACCCAACTTCCCAGACTCGTATCATTAAAATAAAAACTCAAAACATATCGAAATCATCTCAAGTTGCATATAACTTTTAAGAAGCTATTTAATGGTGGTGGTTTTATATTTTTTAGAGTTACTATGTAAAAGTTAGGTTTTTGACCCCCATTGTATAGTAGACCCGATTAAAATAATCAATTTATTCCTTCCTTATTTTTTTTACAAATTCATATTTTTATAATCTTGTAATAATTTTTTATAACATATGTACATAATAAAATTAGAATAAAAACTAAAGGAAAATTTGAAATTAAATAAGTCTATGTGAAAACATAGATAAAATACCTATGTTATACCTGTATATAAATAAAAAGGGACCACTTCATTATTCATTCATATTTTTATAAAATTTTAAATATTTTATACATTATATTAAATATATAAAACCAAAATAGAATACAATAAAATACATGAAAATAAAAAGGTGTATATAATACATAGATAAATACCTATAAATTAAACATATCTATTTATTTAAGTATACAAATAATATAATAAAATAATAACAAAATATATTTCTGTATAAACAATAAATTTTAAATATATACAATAAAATAATAAAATGAAATATACAAAATAAAAAATGTACAAAACATAGATGAATATACCTATAAATACACTATTAAAAATTAACTACGAATAAATAAAGACAAAAAATAAATAAAAAGCATAATAAAATACTAAATAAAATAGTGAAATTTTTTTATTTATACTTAAATGATAATAAAATTTTTTACTATTTTAAAATAATTATTTTTTAATGACATCATTGTTTTGTCCTGTAGCGACCAAGCGTGGACCCATCACGTCAGGTCGCGAGTTGACCGCTAGTTAACTACCCCTCCCGCAGACTGACTCAACGCAAGCTATCTTTTCCCATGAATTCCTCCATTTTTTCCGGTGGAACCATCATCAATCGACGCCGACCCTTTCACATGATTTGCTCCTGGATCATAGTACATACACGCTGAGATCCTGGAACCCCTGTACATATCGTCGATTCATCGATTTTCCCTGGTCAATAAGGGTACGCCACTATGTATATAACTAAAAATTGCCTCCTCCATCCTCAAATTTGGTCATTTCTAGAGTCCTAAAACCCCTCGCCCCGGCCTAGTGTGCATCCTCGTGATAGGGGGAGGTCCTTTGGAGCTTGGAGGCGGCTGAAGGATGAAGGGGATGCACCCATGGCAGAGCTCCGACGATGTCCTGCTCCCTGGCCATACCCAAGTTTGAGCTATGCATTTTTATTAGTTTATTTAGATTTTTATTCCTGCATTTCAATTTTGCATTTAGCATAGTGTTTGACCTAGGTATTTGGTCTAATTGGCTCGATTCGAAGTTCGTCGGAGCTCCGCTCCGGTGAACGATTCCACCGTAACCTCGCGTTCTCCGACTCGCCAAATCACCCCCACTTCTTCCCCTTCCATTTCCCTACATATCAGTCCCCTTCATACCCCCGGATCCACCATGGATCTGGGAAATAAGATCTCCACCTCTGCCACCTTCGCCAGATACCTTCGCTCGCTCCACCTTCCACCCATTCCGACCAATAAGACCCAGACCCTTCCTTTTCTTGCGCTTAATGTCTTTGCATGTCTATTGTGCCAAAAACGCACTTTGGGTCGATTTTTGAAGATGAACAAGGTAGCTGGAACCCACTTGCTCCCTGACGCAACCACGCCGGAGCTCCAGGATCTCATTGGAGGCCATCAGCTGATGCGGAGGTGCTGAGGCAATGTTCTGCGCCCCTTGTAGGCCACCCAGGTGGTCGAACGTACGAGCTACACCAGATCGAAGCTCAGGAGGCACGAGATTCATCCTTGTTCTTCATCTTTTTGTATTATATTTTCAGTCCTGGAAATAAAAGTTAGCGTGTAAAAATAAATGGACATTTTGTAAAAAGGGCTCTGAGCTATCTTTAATTACACTTTACTCCAGTCCAGTTCAGCTCGTACGTCGTCCCTTGTAAGCTGGACAAATTGCATGTACACTCCTATGCCTTTTTGTATTTATATATAGTCCAATAAAATGAAATGAACGTTGTATATTTTTGTGAAAATTATAGGAAAGCCCTTGAACTTTCTTGTATTTACATTTTGGTCCTTCCCAAACTACATCATGTATAGTCCCACATGATGGTCAAATTGCATCGAAGCCCTGATGGGTTTTGAAATTGTGAAATGGCCTTTAAAAAATTAAATAAAGGTCTTATTACGTTGGTAAATTTGCACATGTGCCTTTGATATTTATTTTAATTGCAAAATTGCCACTGTAAGGACTTTTGATTTTTGTGTGTTTTATCTATTTATTAAATCTAGATAATGTACTCCGAAAAATATGCAAAAATATGGTTAGATGCTTCATGCCTTGTATTTTCACGCTCTTATTTTTATTTGACATTTTTGCATCTAATATATTTATTAAAAATAAAAAGGATCTTGTTTGTGTACTGTTTAACTTATAAAATACCAAAAAATATAAAAACATTTTTAAAAATTCCAAAAAAATTTATACATTATATTTTATCCCATTTAATAATAGACCAAAAATCACTAAAAATGAAAAGACCAAAATCCTAAAAATTGAAAAACCCTAAAATCTTTTTATAAAAATCTAAAAAATCCTTTAAAAATAAAAAAAATATGTTTTTATGTTCTATTGTTTTATTTATATAAATATTTATATATTAAAATTGTTTTGGGTAATTTTGGGGCCTATTTACTATTTTTAATATCCAAATCAATTTTGGGTATTTTACTAATCCCTTATTTGGGATATCATTGCCTTTAAAAATACATATATTAGCAAAATTCCAGTGAAATAAAAAATAGAAAAATATAAAATGCACACATATATTACATTTCATGTATTTTGACTATTTTTACATATATATAACATTTATATATATCTTATATTGTATTTATACATATGCATATATTCATATATAAACACATGTATATATATTATTCATAAAATATAAAAAAAACAAAAATAAAAATAAAATATAATTAAAAAAACCACAAAAAATAATATGGTCAAGAGATAAAAGACAGAATTTTTGAGCATTGTATTTTGCCTCCTTATATTGTTTGCTCCCTGTGTTCGACTTGTACACATGCTTACATGTTATACACATTGTTGTAGAGTTATAATAAATTTTAACTCAACATTTTTGATACCTAATTGATTTATTCTATTTATGGGTTAATTGTTGATTGAAATAGGATTTTCTGAAGTAGTCACATTAGGGACGTTAATTGAGTTCGATAGCAGACCCTCGATCAATTCCCTTTATCAAATGTCATCATTGCCGGGGAGAAACACTGCTTAGTTGGAGATTATTTCATTTTGGCTATTATCTCCTATCCATTCATTTATTTATTGCATTCATTTATTATTTTTCATTTGATATTAATTATGACCGTTCTGACTACTTTTCTTGTTGACTTTGTTGCTAGGTACCACCAAGAAAGGGAGGACCTCATAGGAGGACCGGTGCATCCAAGTAAGGTGGAGCCAGCCTTCAGACTACGTTGGCAGGAGAGAGCAGTAAGGGCATAGAAGAAAATTTTTGCAGACAAACTCTCTCTTTATTTATTTATTCTGCATTAATATGTATAATTATGTGAGAGAGTGACATTTGGCATGTAATAATTCGTACTACCACACTTCGACTTCACGAGGTCCAGTGCCCGAGAGACTGTTCCCTCAAGGGCATCGATAGTTTTTACGATCTTTCGCTTTTTATTTTATTCATTTATTTTATGTGAATTAACCTTAGCTTAGAAATTGCTTGCTAGATAGATTAAGGTCCAAATCCCCTAATGTATTTGCATGTACCTATAGATGCACTTTTGGACTTCGTGAAATAATAATTGTTGGTTATTTAAAATCAAACCTGCACACCGTGAGAGGCATCATACAATGCTAGCAGGACCAGTTGTGGCGGGCACCAAGATGTCTCCAAGATCGGACCATAGGGTTTGTCTTTGAATAAATAAAATATGGCGCTTCACGATAATAGCAATTTTTTACCTAGGGATCTTTCATCGGAATGCATTTGCATATAGTCTAGTTTTCATTTCTGTTATACATCCCGCATGGAGAGAGCTGGGAAGCACTGTAAGTCTTCTTACTTTGCATGCATCATCGATTTTTGACTTGCATGGCTTTTTTGGTCTTCACCCTCTGATTTTGCTCACTTACGATGCTAAATGAAATCAGAAACTCATTAGGTTCGTGCACTGAAAATTAATAAAAAAAAGTGATAATAGAAAAAATAAAATCGGGACTGCTGACCCTACTTGATTGCTAAAATAAAACATAATGGATTCATTGCCTTGGGGAGAGAAACCCCCACTTTTTTTATGCATTTTATTCTCACGTACACGCTAAGGATTAGTGCCCAAATCCCAAGACTATCTTCGATGTGTACAACTTTGTGATGACTACCTAACTCTAAAATAAAAAATATTAAAGACCACAACTCGGTCTTCATTGTGTTGAGTAGGTGAACCGGGGGTTAGCTTGGTGTATTGATTGTGGCTTTGAGTCCATCTACGTTTCATCCATTCTTTACGTCTTTAGTCTCTTCCGCATGCGTATTTTCATCATTGAGTCCTTCAATCTCCCTTGTCCACATATATTTCCTCATCTGCATTTGGGTCGTGATATTGGGTCTTGTGCTTCACCTTCGTAGCGGATTTTGCAGCTTTTCTCTTTGCCCATATCACCCATGTCTAGTCCGGTTCACGGAGACCCTCTCCTTGGGACACAATTTTGTTTTTGTCGACTTTTATCTCACCCACCCTCCTCGTGTCCCTCTGTATCATCACTTCTTTCACCCGAGATTGCTACACTTACGGATATAGCCCACATCGAGGTTTATGATGTATATTGATTATTAGAGTAAGCCAGGAACATTTCGAGGATGCCGAGACTGAATTGTAGCTTTTGGTGGACTTGACTTCACATATGTGCATAGAGCTTATTAAGGACTTTGATGATGCACAATTGTTAGGTGTGATTATTATTTAAGGATTTTGATCACACACTGGATTGAGGATTTGATATATTTTGATGATTTGATGATGATTTCATGAGTATGACTGATCGATCTATTTTGAGGTTCCTTTCGTGTGATTTAGAGGTTTGATTGGCTATCTTGATTTGGACTTCTGAGTGACAGTAATCGGAACCCACATGACTTCACTCATCCCCATGTTTGATCCATCCTCGATCTCCTACCACATCCATCCACCTATGGCACTTTGAGGATTTATGCGTATATTTTGTGCCATCTTAGTTGATTGGATTGACTCGAGGGACGCATTATGAATAATCTGATCATTTGTTACCCATTACATGATCTTATGCCCTCCTCATGATTGATTGATTACTTTTAAGGACCTGAGATGTGATGCGAGCAATCCCAAGACTTGATTGACTTAGTTTGCATTACTCCCTGAGGACTATCTGTGGGAGAATGCAACACATTATCTACGCTCGATTCCACTTGCTGACTATGCTGCCATATGTTGGAGCACGGAACCAAGTCGTTTGATTTGACTGTTTGGCATCCTTGTTGATTGTGCACCCAATCTATAGTTGCATGAGGTCAATTTCATGGACTCCTTTGAGTCTTCTCCTCTTGAGGATCCTCGCAAGGATGAGCATCACTTTTATGATTATTCCATGCCTAGTTCATAGTACTCTCCGATGGTTATCTGCGAGAGACTATGATACCTTGCTAAATCTGCCGATCTCTTCTGCTGGTAGCCAATCTGCGGCTACCGAGACTGATCTACCTGACTCTTTTGCGTCCTCTCTCCTTGACGACCATTGCAAGAATGGGATCTATTCTGACTATTCTCTGATTAGTTTTCATCGCTCCCCGAGGACTATCTGCGGGAGGATGCAACATTTTCTTTAGGCCATGTTCTCCTTGCTGATTGTGTCTCTGATTTGTTGGAGCATGAAACCAAGTTGTCTGATGTATTATTGGTTCCCATTGCTTTCTTGTTGTATCCAATATGTCGAATCTCGAGATCTATTTGTCTATAATCCTTTGAGTCTGCTCTCCTTGGCGGTCCTCGCAAGGATGAACCATCCGCTTTTGATTATTCAATATTTAGTTGGCAGTATGCTCTACGAAGGTTATATGCAGGATCCACATTCTCTTGATCCGTCGTTCTCTTCTGCTGGTAGCAGAACTGTCGCCTACAGATACCACTTATATTGATCCGTCTGATGGATTTGACTCCTTTGAGTCCGCTCACCTTGACGAACCTCGTAAGGGTGACTCTATCTGATTATTCATTGACTAGCATGTATTAATCCCCGAGGGTTATCCGTGGGAGGATACATCATTCTCTCTGTACTCTGCTTCACTTCTGGTGTCTCTTATCTGTTGGAGCACGAAGACGAGTCTTCTGATTTGTGTACTCGGTCTCCTCTCTGGTTGTGTCTCCTATGTGTTGGATCATAGAGCCAAGTCTTCTGATTATTCTACGATCTTTGACTCATCTGAGTTTTCTCACCTTGAGGAGCCTTGCAGTGTTGATCCATGTGGTGTTCGGTATATCCTTGTGACATTCTGATCTTATGATCACTGGATATCACGTTGTATTAGGAGTCTCCTTCTCTTCACCTTTTATACCTTTTGAGACCATGATTGACCTAGAGGAGTCTGTACTGCTCACTCTTCCACCTTGTCTTACAGTATAGGCTCTGCTCACTCATTCCTTCCTTATGAGTCGATGTTCTGCTTTTGCCACTATTCCATAGTTAGTTTTCGATCTCTTATCCCTGGTTGATTGCATACCTGAGTGATAAGACACCCACCTGATTGCATACCCTAGTGTCTTATCACTTTCTGACTACGTCCTCATTCTCAGAGGGAGACGATGCGGAGAGCACGTTATTCATGTACCAGATACCATCATGTACTTCACATTCTTTACTTGATGTTTATACGTATTGTGTATTCTATCTTCTTTCTTTCGTATGACTTGTGTACCCCAGATCTTTCACCATGTCTGTATGTATATACTTAGGACATACCTTGTCCTAAGTATAGGGGGTACATATCGCGTTGTTCTTTCTCCGTTTGTTTCATCACTCCTGTCGTTGCTTATACTTAGGGATCCTCTACCCTAAGTATAGTGGGAGTGATGTGTACATCCTCTATGATCTTTCCATATATCTGTATATATCTATGTTTTCTTCTTTTCTTCTTTTTCTTTTCATTTTCCTTTTTCTAGATAAAAGGTGTCACCCGTTTTTGTCAGTTCTCTGTACTTAGAATGTACTTTGTCCTAAGTATAGAGGGGTCACAACCTATATTGTTTCATTATTTGATCCCATCCACTGTCTCCTCTCTTGTGGATTTGCTCTACTATACTTAGGGATATCTTACCTTAAGTATCGGGGGAGACAGCCCGAGCTGTGATATGTTTATTCCCACCCTTGACCCTCCATGTGTTGTGTACACTCTGTTATACTTAGGATTATTTGATCCTAAGTATAGGAGGACATGTCAACTTCTGATTCGTTTATTCTTTCATTCCTTATTCAAACGTTGTAGTATAGTATTTTCTATACTCAATACGAGTTATGTCTTCTCTTTCTCTTTTCGATCTATGAGGACATAGCTCATGCAAAGTATAGGGGGTCGTATATACTCTGTATATGCTTTAGCCATAACTCGTACTTTGTATAATCATTAATAAATATGGCTAAAAAACATATATAATTCATTAGAAACCCATCAATAATACTTTTTATTCCTCAAATTCTTTTTGTATATATTGATTAATAAATCATGTTAAAAATATATTTGCAACATGATTTGGAAAATGGTGTGAACCATTTGGAAAACTTTTTGTGAAATGTTTCAACTTTTGTAAAAATATTCTGATTACAAAAATTCTTTCCTTGGTGTGAAATAAAGGATTTGAAAACCTATTTGAAAATGGTTTTGAAAATGGTTTTAAAATTATTTTGAAAATCTATATATATTGCTGGAAAAAACTTTGCAAAATGGCTTTCAAATGTTTGTAAATATTGGTAAAAATTATTTTGCACCATAGTTTTCAAATGTATTTTCAAATAAATTTGAGGAATAAAGGCGTTGTTAAAAAATAAAAAATATAATATATATAGACATATACATAAAATTCTTTACCAATTGTATATATACCTATAAAATAACTTTCTAAATTTGTAAATTCTTGAGAATTCCTAACTCTTGTAGAGAAATAAAAAGAAGCACGCCCGTGTAAATAAATTTATAAACCCTAAACTACATTGGAAACTTATGGGAACTAGGTCTAAGGTACTTCAGATCCATTGAGACTTAATTCTTTGAGACTCAGGGCTGGGTTGAAGTCACCTCAACTGACTAACTAGAACTTTTCGAGATGCACACATGACTCTTGTCGGTCGTGACGTAACTTGGAAACTTTCACCTTTCACTTAGCTCAACTAAGTTGGAGTGGTGAGGGGGTTGGATTTGGTTGTCTGAGATGCATACGAGTGGAAACATTCAACCTCATCTAGGGAGGGAAGTGCACCCCAACCTGGTTCAGTTGCCATGAAGTCGAATGATAGGAGAGTGTGGGTTACAATAATTCTACAAAAGAGGGATAGTCTTCTAGCTCAAGAGGACAAAGTCCTTATGTAAATGCTACTGTAAATAATATTTCACAAAAACTCCAAAAATAGTGGACAGGCCTGGAAATAGATAAAATACATGCCAGAGTATGTATATATGTTGTATAGTCAATAAGCAAGCTTAAGCATCAAAGTTATACCATGTGAGCCTGCAGCTGGATAACTTGACTACACTGGTCATGCATCCCAGGATAGCTACCATCCATTCTTTTCTCACCTCCTCTTGAATTGGATGCCACTTGAACTTAGAAGGGAATACCCCGCTTCGAGGACAGAGTGCTGGATTGGGTTAATCATTGGGTTGTCATTCTGGAGAAGTCAATCCTTTTGTCATTTCAGTTGGGGAGAGCCACTATCACTTACACTGTACAAGTCACCTCACAATCATAAGGGTTTGCGTATGATGTAGGCTAGTACTGACCTGGCTATTAAGGTGGTTTGAACCGAGTTCTATAACTCTCGAAGGCTGTTGTGCATTAAAGTTGGTTACTGACCAGGTTCCACACACATTCTCACATCAAGGTCTAACCTGAGCTCCAAACTTTGATTTTGTATAGATAAGTTTAATAATCATGATCAATTCCATTTATTCTTTATTTTTCTTTTCTTCTTTATTCTTTTTGTCCTTATTGCATAAGTGTTTGCTAGGGACTAGCAAAGGCAAGTATGGGGGCATTGAATAACCTTTTCATCACCTTTATTCTATCATTTTAACCTTAAAAACACTAGCCAATGCATGTAAATAACATTAATTTGTACAAAATAGCATTCATTAATTACTGTATTTATTGTATCTTAAACATGGTTTTTAATGCCAAAATTATATAATAAAGAGAAGAAAAGAAAAAGAATAAAATATCGAAGATATTTTATGACCCTAAACCCTAAGACGAAGTCAAGAATTGAGTTGGTCGACAAGGAATAAAGTAGGGGGAGACAAGGGGCAAAAATAAAATAAAAATTCAATTCATTTTTTATTATTTAAGCATTTTTGACACCTATTTTATTCTTTATTATTTATTCATCAAATATAGAAACAGTGTCCATGAATGTTTTAGATAATAATGTAAACAAAAAAACAAAGTTGAGTTTGTACAAAAATAACACATAGTGTACATTTTATACACAGAATAAAAAGACAAAACCCAACTTCCCATACCTGTATCTTTCAAATAAAAACTTAAAACATATCAAAAATCATTGTATATAACTTTTCACAAGATATTTAATGGCAGTGGTTTTATATTTTTTTGAGTTACTGTGTGAAAGTTTAGTCTTTGACCGCCATTGTATAGTAGACTCGATTAAAATAATCAATTTATTCATTCCTTATTATTTTTACAACTTCATATTTTTAAAATCTTGTAATAATTATTTATAATATGCACATATTAAAACTAGAATAAAACCAAAAGGGAAATATAGAATTAAATAAGTCTATGTGATAACATAGATAAAATACCTATGTTATCCCTATATATAAATAAAAGGGGACCATATTCTTTTATTCTTTATACATTCATATTTTTATAAAACTATAAATATTGTCTATATTATATTAAAATATAAAACTAAAATAGAATAAAATATATTAAAAATGAAAGGAGTATATAATACATAGGTAAAATACCTATAAATTAAATCTATCTATTTATGTAAGTGGACAAATAATATCATAAAAAAATATAAAAAAAATATATTTATGAATACAAAAATGAGATGTAAATATATAAAATAAAATATGAAAATAATAAAAATAAAATATACAAAATAAAAATAAAAACAAAAATGTACAAAACATAGATGAATATACCTATAAATACACTATTAAAAATTAACTACTAATAAATAAAACTAAAAAATAAATCAATATCGTAATAAAATACTAAATAAAGTAATAAACATTTTATTTTATATTCGAAAAATAATAATATAATTTATTATTTTTAAATAATTATTCTTTAATAGTGGACCAATCAAGTCAGGTCGCGAGTTGACCGCCGGTCAACTGCCCCTCCCGCAGTCTGACTCGACGCAACCTATCTTTTCCCATGAATTCCTCCATTTTTTCTGGCTAACCGTCACTCGATCGACATCGACCCCTTCACATGATTTGCTCCTGGATCATTATACATACACGCCGAGATGTTGGGACCCCTGTACATAATGTTGATTCATCGATTTTCCCCGATCAATATGGGTGCGTCACTATGTCTATAAAGAAAAATCTCATCCTCCTTCCTCAAATTTGATCATTTCTAGAGTTTCTAAAACCCCTTGCTTCAGCCTAGCATGCATCCTCGTGATAGGGGGACGCCCCCTGGAGCTTGGAGGCGGCTGAAGGATGATGGAGATCACCCACGGTGGAGCTCCGGCGACGTCCTGCTACCTATCCAATACCCAGGTTTCAGCTGCACATTTGTATTGTTTTAGTTAGATGTTAATTCCTGTATTTCCATTTTGAATTTAGTGTAGTGTTTGACCTATGTATTTGGCCTAATTAGCTCGATTCGAAGTTTGTCAGAGCGGTGCCGTAACCTCGCGTTCTCTGACTCGCCAAATTCTCCCCACTTCTTCCCCATCCATTTCCCTACATACCAGGCCTCTTCATACCCCCAGATCTACCATGGATATGGGAAATATGATCTCCACCTCCACCACCTTCGTCGGAGATCTTCGCCCGCTCCATCTTCCACCCATTCCAGCCAATAAGACCCCCAGACCCTTCATTTTCTTGCGCTTAATGTTTTTATCGGTCTGGTGCACCAAAAGACCCACTTTGGGTCGATTTTTGAAGATGAACAAGGCACCAGGAGCCCCTTGCTCCCTCGACGCAGCCTGACCATGCCGGAGCTCCAGGTGCTCATTGGAGCCCATCAGTTGATGTGGAGGCGCTTGGGCAATGTTTTGTGCCCATTTTAGGCCATCGAAGCTCGAGAGGCACGGGGTTCATCCCTGTTCTTTCGAGCGACTTCAGATCCTACGGATCGGGCCCCTCCTCTAGATCTTCCAGATGTTGTACGATGCTTCTCATCGGAACCGTAAATCACCCATCGAGGATCTAATCTGGAGTGTCGAAGATGAAGCGGTATCGGGCAACCATAGCGTGCTACGTGGCAAGTCATTAAAGATCAACCATTGGATCTCGCATAATGGGGTAAATTGCATACTTGACCCCCATTTTTTATATTATATTTTCAGTCCTATAAGTAAAAGTTATCGTTTAAAAATAACTGAACATTTTACAAAAATACCCCTGAGCTTTCTTTAATTACACTTCGTCTAGTCCAGCTCAGCTCATGTATCGTCCCACGTGAGCTGAACAAATTGCATGTACACCCCTACAACTTTTTGTATTTTTATGTATTCCAATAAAATGAAATGAACGTTGTATATTTTTGTAACAATTATTGGAAGACCCTTGAACTTTCTTGTATTTACATTTTTATCCTTCCTAGACTCCGTCACATGTAGTTCCACATGATGGTCAAATTGCATCAAGGCCCTGATGGGGTTTGTAATTGTGACATGGTTTTTAAAAATTAAATAAAAGATTTATTACATTGGAAAATTTGCACCTTTGCCCCTGATGTTTATTTTAATTGCAAAAATGCCCATGCTAGGACTTTGATTTTTTATGTGTTTTATCTATTTATTAAATGTAGCTAATATGCTTCGAAAAATGTGTAAAAATAGAGTTAGATGATTCATAACTTGTACTTTCATGCCCTTATTCTTATTTGGCATTTTTTCATTTAATTTACTTATTAAAAATAAAAGGAGCCTATTTATGCACTATTTAACTTATAAAATACCAAAAAAATATAAAACATTTTTAAAAATTCCAAAAAATTATATATAGTATATTTTATTCTATTATAGTGACAGACCAAAAAACACTAAATTTGGAAAAACAAAAAGCCTAAAAATTGAAAAAAACCCAAAATCTTTTATAAAAATCTAAAAAATCCTTTAAAAATTCAAAAATATGTTTTTCTTTTCTATTATTATATATATATATATATGTATATATTTATATTAAAATTGGTTTGGGTAATTTTAGGACCTATTTACTATTTTTAATATCCAAATCAATTTCAGGTATTTATTAATCCCTTATTTCGTATATCTTTGACTTTAAAAATACATAAAAATAAGAAACATTTCAGAAAATAAAAAATAGAAAAATATAAAAAGCACAAAAATATTACATTTGATGTATTTTGACTGTTTTTATATATTTATATATAGCATCAATATATCTTATATTGTTATATATATACATATAAGCGTATATATATATATTCATATGTATATATATTATACTTAAATGAAAAATAAATATAAAAATTGGAAAAAATAAAAAGAAAATACAGAATTATAAAACCAAAAATCAAAAATATATATATAATTAAAAAACCACAAAAATAATAATATGGACAAGAGATAAAATACGGAATTTTTGAGCATTGTATTTTGCCTCCTTTTACCGTTTCATCCATGTGTTCGACCTCTACACATGCTTACATGCTATATACGTTGTTGTAGAGTTATAATAAATTTTAACTCAACATTTTTTATACTTTATTGATTTATTCTTGTTGTGGGTTAATTGTTGATTAAAGTAGGGTTTTCTCAAGCAATCACATCAGCGACGTTAATTGAGTTCGATTATCAGACCCTCGGTTGATCCCCTTTATCACATGTCCAATACCGTTGGATATATGTGATGAATCTGTCATTCATCACTCTAAAAGTTTAAAATAGAACTTTGTTCATGAGTAATTTGTTGCATTTCTCCATCTATTTCGCATTATTATTTTTCATGTACTTGTACATAATATTGGCATTTTAGCATGTATAATTGCATGGATAAGAAGCCTAAATTCCCTTGTAAATATCACATGTAAGTACCCATATTCTCCTTTACTTGTATTTATTTTTCACTAACAATGAACAAAATAAAATCAATTCTATAATGTATATATTACTAACACTAATTAAGGAAAATACTAAAAAATACTAACATAGAAATTTGATCAATAAAGCATAAACCCTAGTTTGAGATTGAAGGCCTTAAAACGTGAATATATCTCTCATATAGTCTCTTACAGAGCCCTACTCACTTTTGAATTAATGTATGTTCAACTACCTACAAAACAAGACCAAATTCTAAAGAATCAGAGTTTATATGTGAAACTTGGGTTTTGAGCCCTCATTGTTTATTGTACATACTATCTATTTGGACTTTATTATTTCATGTACAAAAATAGTCCTTTTTTATTTATTTCTTTGATTTATGTTTAACAAACATGTAAATTCCTAAATAAAAATTTTGGTTAAAATTAAAGAAAATAAATCAACTTGAGGTTGCATATGTTGTCTGTAAAAAAGTCCCCTTTATTTTATTACATTATTTTCTTATTTTTTAAAAACAAAAAAATAGATTAAGTCACAAATATTTATTTATATTTTTCTGATTTTATTTCGATTTTTATCTTATCTAATAATGACAAAAAGTTGCAAAACACAAAAATGTGAATTTTATATCTATAGAGTACCACCGAAAATACTTTTTGTACAAATAATTTCTTTCGGTTTTGGATCCTTCATTTACATTGTATGTCTGATTGAGATGAACAACATTCATGTTGACCACTTTTCTATTTGACTTCTTTTATGATTTATTTTTTTATTTTTTGGGATTTAGATTTTGAATTTCATGGGAGTGGCACGTGGCAGCTCCTAGAGGCGCCACGTGTCACCCCCATTTTTACTTTCCTTATTCTTTTGTTTTTATTTGTTGTTCTTCTTCTTCTTTATTATTAATTTCCATTTCTTATTATATTTATTTATGTAGTTGTTGTTTTATTTATTGTTTATTTTAATTATTATTATTATTATTATTATTGATATTTACATTTACATTCATTATTATTATTATATTTTTATTTTTATTTTAATTTTTAAATTTCATCGCCATGTAGATGCCCCCGGGTTGGCCACGTGGCCATGCTCTCATTCCCTTTCCTCTGGTCGTGCAACTGTCGCCCGCGTCTCACGACAATGCGCTTCTTCACCTGTTTGGCGTATGATCCGTTCCTCCACTTCCCTGCACCCTCTCCTCTCTACAACCGTCCCTGCCTTTTCCTCACCTTTCGCCAACGCTGTAGTCCACGACCTTGCCCAACCTCCTCCTCATGACTCGCATACCCATCTGCTCATAAAGGCTCATCATCCACCCCCATCGTGCCCATATGCCATTCCACGAAGGAGGTCACCAGCTCCTGTGCGCGTTCTAGTGATAGCAAGTTGGAGCCATCGAGGTGACGACAACCTCTCCTCCAATCTGACAAGATCTGTGGTTCTGAGATACACGCAGCTACAACTTCAAGCTTGCTAGTTGAGTCTTGTGCCCTTCACCAGGCACTTCAGGCGACGACAACCAAGGAGCTACCAACGATATCTTCTGCAACATATGCTAATTCAAGAACATGTTAGCATCTCTTCCCTCCTATTTGCCTTCTTCTTCTTTCTTGATCTTCTCGACCACCAAGCCCCCTTCGCCTCCGTTGAGTTCCACCCATCGATCAACAATGTGAAAACCTCAACCCAACCCAACCGTCTTCATTATCTCAACCCTCATCGCTCATTCTTCCCTCACACAATCTTCCAACTCTGGCCTAATCTTGGATAGAGGGTAGTTATGCTCCTCCACCCACTATGGATCACTCTCTGTTCATCTCCTTCCCCCCATCACCATCAATGTTGACCGCCTACTTCAATTACTCCTTCCATTCACAAGAACCTTGTTGATTGTCTTCATCTACCAACGCTTCAAGCTCCTTTGCTCGAGAGATCACTCTTGATTGTAGGTACTTCTAGCAGGCGTGCCACCACCAATCGCCTCGGCCCACTGACTACACTTTGGCACACCGTGTCACTCTCCTCAGCCCTCTTCGTACACAGTTGTACGTTCGTAGTTGTGGTCTGTCGCCCCTGAGGATCGTCGGCTACCTCCACTTGTACTGATGACCGTCGGCTACCATCGCCTACACTCTATCACTTGGTTGATAGATCGATGCATGCCTCACTCTAGACCACTTCGATCTCCACCCACATCAGGCGACTCCACCTTTACCCGCTCCTCAAGCCGTGAACCTCCTCAACCACCAACCATCTGAAGCACGTGCAGCACATGTAGGGGGACAGGTGCAGTTGTAGTAAGGCCTCCGCCCATCTCACATTCAAGTAGACCCCCCACTCCCCCAAGCTAGGGGATGTGCAAGGCACGTGCCCCTTAGAGAAATTTCACCTGACCCCCTCCAGTTCTCGATTTCATAATGGAGTCCTCACCAGGCAAGGGTTGTAAGCCCCTTAGAACTATTGCACGCAGATCCCCCATAGTTTTGGTAATTAAACTTTGTCCCTCTTTTCATTTATTTCACTTTATTTTTATTTTTAATTTAAAATCCTGTACTAGAGCATTTATTTGAACAACTATTTTTGTATCATATTTTCATTTCAATAATAGCATATTGTAGAATAATTAATGCTTTATCATTATGGATATTTGATTGAATTTTTGTGAAATGTGTTTAATTTAATATAATTATTTTAGTAGAAAATTGCAAAATTTACCCTTTGTGTAATATTAAATTAATATTAAATCAATTATTTTCCAAAATTTTCTAAAATTTATTGTAGGTGGATTTAAATGTGTTTTATTTTGTGCCCAAAATTCATTCCATTTGCATATGTATTGAGATTGTAACAAATTAAGTGGTGATTTGAGTAATTAATTTTTAGTAGGTTTAGACCCATTATTCTTAGGATCTATTAATTTTCCTGGATACCTATCACGAAGACCAATACATGATAATTTAATTTTTGAGGAATAAGCATGTTTGTTATTTACTATAATTAATTTACGAAAAAAAACTTTTTCCTACATTTTTAATTCATAATAAATTCATTTTACATCTAAAAAATCCAAAAAAATACAATACATTAATTTTATCATTTTTCACATTGTTTTTAAGTTTTAGGATTTTTAGATATTATTTGATAAAAATTGTAATTTAGTCCCTAAACATGACCCAATTTGTGTGCGATATTTTATTTGCATAAAAAATTACAAAAAAATGCTTCTCTGAAAACCTAGCTTCTAAATCAACTATTAACTAACCTAAGAAGACAATAGCCTCTCTGAGTTCGTCTTTCGGCTTTCCCAAGTAAAACAAAAATCTGATCGCTCGCTTTAATTCAGAACTTAGTTAAGTAGTCTTTCTTGATTGAATACGAAATGCCTACGTAAAATAAAGAATTAAACGTTAATTTCACTAAATCAGTGAGGGAAATTTCTAGGTTCATCAGATGGTGTTGTTTCCAGGGAGGAACGACTTAGGTTGATTTTTAGAAAATTTAGACATTAGGTTTTCCACTCCGAGTAGTCTGACCCTCACTCTTTTCTTCTAATTATTACTCTATTTATTTTTCTGCATTATTTATTTATTTAATTTATTTTATTTTGTGCATCTCTCTGACCATCATCTTGTTTTTATGTAAGGGACCCTATAGGATGGAGTGGTTGCTTAGGTGGCCGAGCAACTCAAGTGCATTGTAGGTCGCTTCTCTGAGAATTAAGCCGACTAAAAGAATAACATTAAAGTTAAGATTGAGTCGAGTCGTGAGACATTGTAGAATCTTAGGATTTTATTTTCTGCAATAATTTGATTTTTGTAATTAATATGTAATAATTATCTAATTGCATTTTTATACAAAATTCTTTTTAGGATCTTGTGTGTGTAACTGGACATCTGGCACTTATTTTTTGTGGTGTGTCTAAACATGTTTTACTCTCTAGTGAGGGTGGGGCTCAATTTGAGTGTCTCATAGGTTAGACATGCACTTGCGTCTCTTAGAGATTTTCACAGGTCAAATATCCATTGCTTGTGCTCGTAAAATCTAGGGCCATACATTTTTGCATTTAATAAGATTTACTTAGAACGTTCTTCTACTTAGTCAAATTAAGTTCATATTCTTCTTGACCGATAGGATTTTCTACTATGTGTAGTTTCATCGTTTGCATTCATATATCATAAATGATTTTAATTTTGTACTGCATACCACATGTAGAATGTGGGGATCATTATAAGTCTTCTGAGGTGGGCATGCATCATTGATTTTATTATTGCATTGGCTTTTCTCAACTCCCTTCCCCTTCGTTTTACAACTTAGCCTTCTTGTGGGCCCACCATAGAAGTTTCCGATCATTATCAATGCTAGCTTGACCGAAGAACAAGAATCTCACTTGCTAGAGGTTATTGAACAAAACTGTCTGATCTTCGCAAGATTAACCCCGCTATGTGCTCCCACCATATTTACCTTGAGGAAGGTGCTAGGCCCTCTTGTGAGTTCCAGAGTAGGATGAATCCAAACTTACAAGATGTGGTCAAGACAGACTATGAAAATGGTGTGATGCAGGGTTTATCTATACCATCTCTAATTTCAAGTGGGTGGCACTACTCCATGTAGTCCCTAAGAAGGTAGGACTTTAGACAGTTACCAACTCAGTTGGAGAGGAGATTGCGATGTGGGTACCTACGTTGTGTGTGTTTGTGTGAAATTGATAGAGGGCATTTTGCACTGGATGTTGAACAAACATAATTAGAAATCATTGCATAACCAAGTGTGCCTCTTATAACCAATAAACACATAGAAAAAATCAAGCGATCAATGTGTGTGAGTTAAAATTTATTATAACTCTACTATAGATATATATGTGTAAATATGGTATATTATCAAACACAGGGAGAAATACGTAGTAGCACTAATTATTATTTATAAAGAAATAATGAATAAATAATAATGGGTATTTATGTAATATTCACTCAATTAATAAATTAATTTCTTAGTGAATTTTAAATAAAATAAAATATTTCTTTTCTTATTTTATATTTATAATTTTTTTATTTTACATTTTTATTTTTTTTATAATTTTCTAATTTTTATTTTCTTTTTCTTCTTAATGTATAATATAGGTATAAATAACTATATATATAATATGTATAATACAAGGAGTATATAATATAAAATATATAATTAATATATAAAATTAAAAAAATATAAATAATAATAGTTCTTTTTTTATCTTTTTAAAGTATTTAAAAATAGTTATAAAGTATTTCTAATAATTTAAATAAATATAACTTATATGTATTTATATATAGGTATATAATATACTATAGAGTATTCCTTTTATAAATAGGGATATAAATAATAAACACTTAACAGAAAAAATATTTTTGTGCTTTTAATATTATTTCTAATGGTTTTGTGATTTTTAGGACTTTTTTAAAATTTTTAGGTATTTATAAGTCCAAAATATACAAAATTTGGGACTTTTTAAATGTGCCGAATTGTTTTGAGATTTTAAAATATCAAATAAAGTAAAATATCTAAACTAATTTTAAGACTTAATAATATATAAATAAAAATTTTAAACAGATCCTTATATTTTTGGATTTCTCGTAATTTTTTTATAGTTTTTATAAGGATTTCGAAGCTTTTTATTTTTTAATGATTTTCTTTTTCTACTTTTAGGGGTTTTTGGTATGATGTATGAAATACAATAATAGATAATTATTGATATTTTTCGAAATTTTAAATACAAATTTATATTTTTTTTCATTTTTAAAGGCTAACATGGAATATCCATGCAATTTTTTATTTTTAATAAATATAAAAAATGCATAAACTACTAAATTAATTATTTGTCGTGAAAGAGCATTCAATCAGACACTTGATACTATTTTATTATAAGTTTTAGAGCACAGATGGTATTTTTAGAAAATAGAAAACATATGCAACAAGTAATTGGACTAGCAAGGGTATACTTGCAATTAAAATAAATGACAGGGGCTACAATGCAAATTTCCCAAAAGTTTTGAACTAATATTCAAAGTTTTAATATTAAACTTTAATTAAAAACCTACAAGGGTATAACTGCAATATGCCCACTCACGTGGGGAAGCCACATGAACTTGGCCAACAAGGACTTAAATATAATATCCCACAAGTCAAAGGGTTCACTAGCATTTGTTCAACAAAATATTAAATGGTTTAAAATTTTTACAGGATTAAATAAAAATACAACAAAAATATGGGGGTTGGATATGTATTTTACCCCCCAACAGCTCTTGGTCAATCACTTGGACAACTGGCTGGATAGGGATGAAGGATATCGGTTCAGCGTCGAAATCTAGCACTATATCCCAAATGGAATCCTACGACGGAGGCTCGGGATGATTTAACGTCAACTACTGCACCTAGCGGCTTATTCTTGATTGGACAACACATGATGTCTCATGAAAAACAAATGAAGAACTCACCTGGGGTGAGTTTGGATCTGCTGCAACTCTCGTCTCTAGGAACCTGGAGCACCATCAAGTGGCTCTTCACATTCCTACTACCTCCCTACACCTGGTAAAGACCTCAAAATGGACTGTGACTTGTCGAAGAGGTCTTGGTTACTCGATGGCAATCAGAAGTCTAGTTTGTTTTTCTCTTGGATCAAATGGTCCTCAAATGGACCATTCCAGTTATGCAACCTGCATGAATACAAAGGAGGGGCTCTGGCAAGGCAACTGGGTTGTTATTGGAAAATGTGGAGGGTGAGATGGAGGTAGTGGTAAAGCCAAGCGATTGGGTGATGGAGGTAGGGGTGCTAATCGAATCGAATACATTCGAATCCACTTAGATTCAGATTCAATTCATTATAAAATTTTTGAATCCTAACTCTAATCGAATATAAATTCAAATTCAATTCATTTGGAGTTTCGAATATTCAAATTCGATTCATTTTATATCGAATTAGAATTTTAATTAATAATGTGATTAATAATAAAAATTTTATATTAACAATATTTTAAGTTTTAAAGAATTGAATAGACTTTGTGATACTAATTTGTGAAAAATAATTGAGATAAAAAACTTTTAACAAAAATGGTAAAATTCAATAGATAATATAAATTGCATTAAAGTATCTAAATTTTGTTGTTCGTGTATTTATCTTGCAATCCTCATTTGTTCTTTTTGTACCTATGATGAATTGAATATATACAGAAAAAATAATTATTGACATCTTGATAAATCATTGATCTGCTTCTTTGTGTACCTGTGCTGAAAATTCAATCAATGCGTCTCATGCTTTCAACTGGCATTCCACCAACTTTCTCATTCTCTTTGGCAAATTATTCATAAACCATTGATATTTTCTTTGCTATCAACTTTATCAATTATTTCAGGAATCAAATTTTCTATTTCTTCACCCTATTCTTCCGCTTTTTCATTAATATCACCATCATGCCCGATGACCCTCTCATGGACACTATCTTGAGAAGACGGTATGTTTGAATCAGAGTTCTAAAAATAAAATGAAAGCCCATACTCAAAACTATATTTTAATTTCCATACAAACATAGAAACGCAAGATACAGATTAATAGATACACATGTCCAAAATAATAACCATAAGATTGTGTTACATGTTTCTCTGAAGAATCCTCCATATCTTCCCTCCCATTGTGACCTGTCTCCATGATATCTGAGAAAAAAAGAATCACTAAATTCCATCATAATCATAAAAGGTCGATGTGAACTAACTTATGGAGCTGAATCCAACATTTGAGGTATATAGCTGACAAGAGTGAGAACTCACTTGATATGGCCCTGATCTTCAATTTTCTAATATGTAACATTTTTTCTACGTCAAGCATGAACAATTCATGCTTACCTGATTTTAATGCACTATTATGGAGGCATATTTGGGCTTATTAAAGATTATTATTATATTTCCTTCTTGATAACATAGTCCCCTTGTAATCTTGATGAGAAATGGAATTTAGTTGCATCTATGATCTTTTGCACATTTAGCAATTCAGGCAAAGTTTGAAATCCATGAAATCTATTCATACCATAATTTTCTCTAAGATATTATTTTTATTCAAATGATTGGTTGTCCTTATCATAAGATATGGATATTATGATGGATGGGAGGATTAAGAGTGTGATTAAGGAAAAGATTATTAGAAATTTGAAATCTATGACCTCATGATGATTTTTAAAAATTTAGTATGTGTTTTTATGTAGATGATGTATTTTAGAATCACATAATTATTTGGATAGAACCTAAATCTTAAGATTTTAGGGTAAAAGGCAGTGGTAATACAAGTATCTACGAGGGTGATGGACAGACGCTGGCGATGTTGGTGAGCCTAGAACCAATCTCGTTGTCGACGACGGGGAAAGCAGGAGATGTTGGTGGGGTTGGCTACTCTGAGGGTGGTGTTGTCAGTGGTGGGAGCGAGCAGAAGTGGGAGACTGGAGCCGACGACGTTGGAGAGAGCGAGCATGAGCGGGAGGCTCGAGGCAGCAACGTCAGAGAGAGCGAGCAGGAGTAGGAGGCTGGAGCTAGCAACGTTGGAGATAGTGAGCAAGAGCGAGAGGTTAGAGCTGGCTACGTTGGAGAGTAGATGAAAATGGTAGGATTTTTTCCTCACGAGTTACGAGGGGAGGGAGAGAGAGATTGGGGGAGTAAAGAGGGGGTATGGTGTAAGCAATGGGAATCCCAAAATTGAGATGTTTTAAATAAGATGATGAAAAATTTTATTTATTATATTATACTGTGTATAACATGTGGATCATTTACAAAATATATACTACATTTATTTAAATATATATAATGCTTCATACCAAATGTGTGTGTATCGAATTGAATTATCGAACGAAACCAAAGGAATTCAAATTCGATTCATTTGGGAATCAAATCCAAAAGTTAAATTCAAATTCAGTTCATTTGATTTCGAATCAAACTTTTATCGAATTTTTATCGAACGAATCCTAATAGAATTCAAATGATTCAATTCAATTAGCAGCCCTAGATGGAAGAGGACCTCGAAGTCTATATATTAAGAAGATCTAAGTGGTTGGGATGAAGCAGGTGGTGGAGAAACAGAGAGGAGATGTAGTGGGATGTGTAGATGGGCCAGAACAGGGGATAGCTCCAGCAAAACTTAAACCATAGATCTATGCTAAGGCTATTGATTAGAGCATAAAATTAAAATGCAAAATGAAACCTAGAATTAAATACATACAAAGTAAGGAAAAGAGGGTAGTTCTGACCTAAGGACAGGGATCATATACCTCGCCAAAGATACTCTGTTGAGATGGCAAATCTCTTCAGAACCAACCTCTCACACTGAAAAGACCATGACGAGCTCACTGTCATCGAGATCCATTCGTTTCCAAAGGAATTCTAGGGTTGAAAGGGGCCAAGAATGATCAAAACTAGAAGAGACAAAGAAGGATTGTATTTGTACAGGCGAGTAATGGGGAGGGTTCGCCTAGGGTATATGGATGGATCGGAAATGCTCGGCCCTAGGAGAAGTGTTGGTGTGAAAGAAGGAAGAGGCTACAAGATTTTTCATGAAGGAAGTGCTCGGCCTTAAGCCATGTATCGTGGCAGAATAATTGAGAAGGGATAAGGTCTAGTTATCTGACATGGTTAGGGCTTGGGTAAGAGAAGTTAATCTGGGGTCAATGAGCGAACGCCCCTCATTGGTCTAGTTGGACCACTAGAGGACAAAACTGGGTGGAAAATGAGGAATAATTAAATTAAATTAATTAATTAATTAAATAAATAAAAGTATAAATTTTTTATTTTTTATAGTATTTTATTATGATTTTTATTTATTTTTATGAGTTTATTTATTGTGAGTTACTTTTTATGAGTATAAATATAAGTATTTTTATCTATATAATGTGTATTTTATTTTATATTAAGGATTTATTATTTTATAAAAAATTATATAGATAACTTATTTGAATACACTTAAATATATTTTTATTGTACTTTTCTGAAGTGATTTGCACACTTAGATAAATATGGATATTTATCATATACATAATTCATCTTTGTATATTAATACACTATTTTATTTTATTGCATTTTTATCATTTTATTTTATTTATGTACATATGTTATAAATAATATTTACAAAATTATAAAAATATAAAAATATAATACGTATATAAAGAATAAGTAAAATGAACATTTTATCTAGATATATTGTTTAATAGGGTTCCAAAACCTAACTTTTGCACCTTAACTCCAAATTAAATGAAACTACCTTCATTAAATAGCTAGTCGAAAGTTATATATAATTAAAGGTTATTTTGAAGAGTTGTGAGTTAATATGGCGAAGATATGGGTCTGAGAAGTCTGGATTTTGGATTTTTATTTTGAGTGTAAAAGGCACAATGTGCATTATTTTTGTGTGAAAAAAAATCATATTTTTCTATATATTTTTATCTAAAACTTCAATGGAGAATTTTTTATGTATAAAACTAATTAAATAAAATCGGTCCCAAAATTATATAATTTGGTAAAATAAATTGTGGTTTTTATTGTATTTTTAGCCCTTATCCCCCCCTACTTTTGTTCCTTGTTGACCCAGTCATGATGCTGCCTAGGTCTCAGGGTTCAAGGTCATTTAATACCTATGGTAATTCATTTCATTCCTTTTCTTTATTCTTTTATTTTGGCTTTAAATACTGTATTTTATACAAAATTTATGTAATAAATAAAATATGCTATTTTATGCATATATATACTCTATTTACATACATTTAGCTAGGGTTTAAAGGCCAAAATGAAAGAATGAATGTGATGAAATGGAGATTCATCTCCCCCCATACTTGCCTTTGCTTGTCCCTAGTAAACACTTATGCCAATAAGTGTAGAAAAGAAAATGAAGAAAAGAAAAAGAAATAAATTGACTTGACTTTAACTTTAAAACTTTTCTTCATAAAATCAAAGTTTGGAGATCAATCAGACTTTTGAAATTTAGGTTTGCTTGGAACCTCATTGGGAAACGGATTTGAAACACAACAACCTTTGAAATCCACAAAAGCATGCCCAAGTCTCCTCGAAAGTCGGGTCAGAACAAGTCAATGTTATACATAGTCCCTTATGACTATGAGTCTATATTGTACAATGTCAATGATATGTAGCTCCTCTCGGTTGAAGAGGTAAAAGACAATCTTCTCCAACATGGTGACCATAATTCCCCAATCCAGTAACTCTTTCCATAAGATGTGGGGTATTTCCTTCTAAGTTCAAGTAGAACCAACTCAAGAAGAGGAGGTGGAGAAAAGAATGGACAGTAGCCAGTGTAGCTACCTATCCTAGGATGCTTGACCAATATAGACAAGTCATCCGACTCTAGGCTCACATACATATGACTTTGAAGCTCAAGCTTTCTTGTTGACTATATACATACATACGTACTCCGACAGGAATTGATTATTCTTTGGATTTTTCCCGTCTTTTATTTTTGGATTTTTTGAATATGCAATTTTTTTGAATATTATATATAACAACACTTACATAAGGACTTTTTCCTCTAGAGCCAGTTGACTATCCCTCTTTTGAAGCATTATTGCAACCCACAACTTCTGTCATAAGACCTCATGGCTACTAGATTGGTTTGGGGTACAATGAACACAAATATGTGTCTTCTAATGTTTCCATTGGCTTGTGTCTCATGCCAACAAATCCAACCCTCTATCACTTCAACTGAGTTGAGCAAGGTGTAAAGTGTGGTGTGCAAGTTAGGTCACTACCGATTAGAGTCATGTGTGTGTTCTGAAGTATTCTACTTAGACAGTAAAGACACCACTGAACCAAGTCTTGTGGTCTCAAAGAATCAAGTCTAGTAGAACTGAAGTGCTAAAATTCCAGTTCACATAAGGTTTCTGTGATTAAGTTGATTAAGATCCACCCAAGCTCCAATATTCGGAATTTATTTAGACTTGCTCAATTATAAACCTCAATCCAAAAAATGCAACATTTATGCACAATGCAAGGAAATATTTTTGTAGCATAATTTTTTTGATTTTGAACTTTTTATGGATTTTTGGAAAAGTTTTGTAAAATCTTATGCAAGTTTTTGAAAAGATTTTGCAAATGTTTTTGGAATTTTTAAATTTTGCATATTTTTAGGGATTTTTTAAAAATAAAAGAGTTTTGGAAAATATTTATGTGCAGATATTTACACAGAATTGCATCTTTATTTACAATAATTTAGGTTGAAGAATTTACAACAAGTATTTGCAGGTTTAAGGTAAGGGTTTGAAAATAATTTCTATAGTCCTCAAAATAATTTGCAAAGATTTTGAAAAACATTTAAAAACTTTATTTTAAAAGAATAATTTGACAAATAATTTGTACAAATATTTAAAAATTTTGAAAATCATTTATCTAAGATATTTCAAATAGTATATACATTTTCAAACTATTTCTACAACCATTTCCCAACCAACTGCAAATATATTTTCAAAACATTTTATTCAAATAAAAGAAGGAAAATTTACAAACAAAACATTTTTATAAAGGTTGAAAACATTTTAAAAAGTATTTTCAAATAGTTTTCAAAATATGTTTCAAAGTGATTTTCCAACCATTTTTCAAACATAATACAAAACCTTTTTAGACTGATTTATTAATCAGTATATACAAAGAATTTTGTTATATGTATATTAATTTTTTATTAATTAATCATATTATGCAAAATACAAAAGTACTAGTTATGGATAAAGTATATAAAAGGTATATACGACCCCCTATACCTAGCTTGAGTTATGACCTCATAGATCAGAGAGAACAAGAGAAGACATTACCCGTACTGAGTAAAGAAGAGCCTATACTACAACGAATGGAGAATAATGAAAGAAAGAAGAATGAGAAGTTGGTCACCCCCTATACATAGGATGAAATAATCCTAAGTATACTAGACTGTATTCTACATCTAGGGAGGGTCGATTGTGGGAATAAACATATCACTACCCAATCTGTCTCCCCCTATACTTAATGTAAGATATCCCTAATTATAGACAGAAATATCTACATGAAAGGAAACAATTGAGGGGATCAAGAAAAAGAAACCTATATAAAGGAAAAGATACGTTGGAAGAATGTAAACATTAATCCCTCTATACTTAGTGTAAAAGAGACCTAAGTTTAGGCAATAATAAGAATGATGAAACATGATGAAGAAAGAACACTTGGCTCGTTCACCTCCCCTATACAAAGGACAAAGTACGTCCTAAGCAAGGCAAACACACAATATGAGGTGGATGAGTGGAACATTAGATGGAAGAAAATAGACGAAAGTAGATATACCAAGTGGAGGCTATATAGAGATTAAGAAGGTAGAAAGTGTATCTTCTTGTGTGACCATTGAGGAATAGATCTAACAAGGTGCAAGTCAATATCACGATCATCATCTGACTCAACAAGATCAGGATTGACATGGTATAGATCCTTTGTAGTCTCAAAGCAAAATGGTACAAATTGGTCAGTGGAAGTAGTGTACTCAACTTTAGCCTAGGAGTCATTGGAATCTCAAAACAAAATGGCATGAACTCATCTATGGAAGTAGTCGAGTCAAGTTTGGCCTGTGAAGTCTCTCCTACATATGCCTTTCGCACTAAGGTGTAAATACCGCATATGTCATCAATGCATCACCACACATAAGAAGAGGGAACTCCAAGGTCTATGTTTTTCGAGTCTTCTTCCCTGAAGAGGAATTCTAGGGTCTCAATCTCATCAATAATAAAGAAAACCTGTTTGATATCAATAGATAGGTCATAGTCATCGGGATCAACTAATACAGGTACACTCTCATCAAATGTGGGTCTTTGGTCCAAGGTTGGTGAAGTTATCAAGATGCTCTCTTTTGCAGAAGAAAATCACACCTCTCCAGATCCATAATCAATAACAACTCCCATAGAGTCGAGAAAGGGCCGTCCTAGGATGATTGGAGAGCACTCTACGGGGGTCGATGTCTCCATGGACAATACGACAAAATCAACAATGAATCTCATACCTGGATCTGAATGACAACATTCTCAAGAATACCCTTTGACCTATTTTTTGATCCATCAACGAGTTGGCAAATCATCATGGTTTTCTTGAGAGGTTCAAGATGAAGAGGTTGTACCAAGGAGAAGGGTATTATATTAATTGATGCACAACCGTCAAGGAGAGTATGATCACAAGAATAGTTAGAAATGACACATCTCTCGAGGGGTGTACTAGTATCCCCTTTCCCATAAAGTGGACGGTCGGTGATGGCGTAGGAAATGGCCATGGGGAGAAGGTGTTGTCGGATATGCTTCGTCGCTTTCTGTTACTAGGTGGGGGTGCAAATAATTGGCTCATATCCTTTTGAAGTGGAGCGCCAATAATATCATGAATACTACCGCCACTTCCGGGCATGTCAACATTTTTTGAAGATTTTCTATCTCTTCCGATTAGAATCAGCATCTACATAAAGATGACTAAGAGCGGTTAATGTCATCCTTAGGAGCTAAGATGGGAACTGTGGTGGATGTGTGTCTGGGCACAGTATTTGGCATGGGTGTCCTCTCCTCAGAAACTTACTCGGATAGGCTTCTCTTAGAATCTCTTTTCTATTTTAAAATTTTTCTCTTTTTTTATATTTTGGGTGATTGCGAGCTCTTCAGGGTGTCCTATCATGAATCCATGAATCCATATGGTGAAGCGACATTATGGCTCTTATTTATAGTAGTGAGATTATCTGTACTCTACATGTTCTCCACTACCCAAGTCACGTGCGCAAGAGCAATAAAAGGGGACTCCAATAGCTTAATCTCGTGTGGGTGAAATGGTAGGCAATGTGAAGGTAGTGGTGGTGCGTAAAATTCAAAATATGATGCTTGAAAATGTGGATGAGGCAGATATGTACAAAAGAAAAGCCAGGAGAAAAGTCCTCCTGGTATAATGGAGGTGGATTGGCTAAAGAGCAAGAAGGATCCACATAGTCTAGATAAAAATAATCGCAGTCAGCCATCTCTAAAACAAAAGACAGATATTGGGAGAGCATGAAATTCAAGTCAAGGTATGCATGAAAAAGTCACAAATACGTAGAGAAGATTGAGTATGCACATAAATAAATGCAAATATAAACAAACAAACAAACACCTCAATTCACCAACTCAACACAATGATGACCGTGAAAGTTCAATCTTTTTATCTTGCCATATTTTAAAGACACGTGAGAAAACAAATTATTTATAAGCTTACAAGTGAGGTCACCTCGAGTGGTTGTGTTCTAGTTGGCGGTGCAAACTAACTAGAACACCATGACCAATTCGTCTAACGTTTGAGGTAAATGCATCCAGTCATAACAGGGCCTAAAAGATGACCCAAGCGCTTAAGGCACAAGTTTAGGGATTGGGGCTCTATTCCTTAGGTGTCTGTGCCTCACTCAGTCTGATTTGCATCCTGTGTAGAAGGAGGGGGTTACTCTTTCCAAAACATGATTTGTACTTTTTGATTTATGGGATGAGTATTATTGATAGTCCTAATTTTATTGATTAACACTTTTTAGACATTTTTTATAAATGCATGAGTCTTAATGAGATATCAATTCCTTTAGTATCTTATTGTGATCAAAATCAGATGGAGCGAGTCAGAAAAGCAATTCAAGCACAAATCAATTATGTATGCAAAGATGCTAAATAGGAATCAAAACCTACACTATATGGAATGCAAGCCGATGAAAGCGCCCTAGAACAAGAGTTGTTATTAACATGAAGAACAAGAGCTAACTATCTGGAAAAAATCGAGAGTCCAGTCTTGGAGACTCCTCGATGCCCACCATAGTTGGTCCAACAAGCTTTGTGTGGAGGCTCTCGCGGCACGGTTTTGAATTCAAATAACCAACAAGTAGATTTGACTAGATCCAAGTGCGATACAATAGGTACTTACAATTTAATTAGGGATTTGGGCCTTAATCTATTGAGCAAGCAAGTCCTAGGGCTCAATCACACAAATTAAATAAAAAGAAGGCGAAAAACTCAAAATGTGTGAATTAAAGAAAAGAAAAGTGATGAAAACATGAAAAACGCTATGAGGCCCCCATGTGAACAAAAAATCGGGCAAAGGACCTATTGAAATATGAATGTCCAAGTCCCAAATTATTACAATTTAATTTACAAATAAAATATCTCTCACTAAACAAAACAAAAAATGTTAAAGAAGGGTTTCTCTTCTTCTTTCTCTACCTCTCCCTTCTACTTGCTCCTAGTCGACTCAGGTGCATCAAACTCCTAAGTAGTCATTGTTTCTGTCCAGTTCGTCGCAAGAAAGATGAACAAAGAAAAGAGGGGTCAGATTAGTCAAATAAAATCAAAAATAAATAACAAAAATAAAAGAAGAATGATGTATAGAAATGCTAGACACCATTTCTCCCCAGCAATGATGCAATTTGATAGATCATTGGTATGCTAATTAAACACAATTAGCAATCGATGTGCGGCCAAGTGTGCCTTTGATCAATAATCAACCATAGAAAAAATTCAAGCGATCAATGTACATGAGTTAAAATTTATTATAACTCTACAATAGATGTGTATAGTTGTAAATGTGATAGAGTAATGAATACATGGAGCAATACGTGGTACAACTAATTATTACTTATAAGTAAATAATAATGTGTATTTATACAATATTCACTCAAGTAATCAATTAATTTATTTATGGGGTTTTAATTACAAAATATTTTTTTTTATTTTATATTTTTATATTTTATTTTGTGCTTATTTTTTTACATTTTTTTATTTTAAATTTCTTTTTCTTCTTAATATGTAATATAGGTGTATATCACTATATGTATATAATATGTATAATACAAGGAGTATAATATATATATATAATATAAAAAAATTAGAAAATATAAATAATAATAGTCGTTTTATTTTTAAAAGGTTTAAAAATATTTATTCATTATTTATAATAATTAAAATAAATATAAACTATAGGTATTTTTACATAGGTATATTTTTATACAATATAGAGTTTTATATTTATAAATAGATATATAAATAGCTAAATTTTAATAAACAAATTATATTTTGTTTTTAATATTTTCCTATTGTTTTCGTGACTTTTCATGGATTTTTGTTAAATTTTAGGTTTTATTAAAATCCAAAATATAGAAAATCAGGTACGTCTTAAATGGGTTGAATTGTTTTGAGATATAAATACCAAATAAATTCAAAATTCTCAAAATTAAATTTAATACTTAATATCTAAAAATTTCAAATAGAAACTAATTTTTTATTTTTTGTGAAATTTTTGTAATTTCTATAAGGATCTTAGGGCTTTTTAATTTTTAGTGATTTCCTTTTTCTGTTTTTAAGAGTTTTTGGTTTGGAGGTACAAAATATAATGATAGATAAGTACTAATTTTTGGGAACTTTTAAAGATGATTTATAATTGTTTGGATTTTTAAAGTCTAAAAAAGGATACCTATGCTATTTTTATTTTTAATAAATAGGAAAAATGCATAAACTACACACTAATTATGTAACATGAAAGAGCGTCCAATTAGACACCTGATCCAATATTCCTATAATTTTTGGAGCGCAAACAATATTTTTAGAAATTAGAAAACGTAAACAAAAATTAACCGGACTAGTTAAGGTATATTTGCAATTAAAATGAAGGATAGGGGTTACAATTCAAACTACCCAAAAGTTTTAATATTAAACTTTATTTACAACAACCCATAAGGGTTTAACAATAGAATGCCCATCTTACATAGTGGGCCACGTAAGCTGAACTGGCAAGGACTAAATATAATATCCCAAAAGCCCAAGTGTTAACTTGCAATTATCCCTCAAAATAGCAAAACCGGTTAACATTTTTATAGGACAAAATAAAAAATGCAACAAAAATACGAGGGTCGAACATGCAATTTACCTTAAAAGGGCACCCAATCCAGCAGCTCTTGGTCGATCACTTGGACATGCAGCTAGATCTAGACGATGGATACCGGTTTGGCATCCATGTCTAGGATTGAATCCTATATGGAATCCAATTCTTACGGCTCATGTTGATCAGACGCAACTACTACACCCGGTGGCTTGTTCTTGATTGGATGATGCATGATGGCTCACGAAGAATAGGAGAACTCGCTTGGGGTGAGTTTGGATCTGCTACAGCTCTCGTCTCCACACGCTTGGAGCACCATCGAGTGGCTCTTCACGTTCTTGTAGCCTCTTGCACATGATGAAGACCTCAAATCGAACCGAGACCCACCAAAGCGATCCTGGATACTCTATGGAAGTATGAGGTCCTAAGCGTTCTACTCTTGGGTCAATTGGTCCTCAGATGGACCATTCCAGTTGCGTAACATGCATGAATATGAAGGAGGGTCTCTAGCGAGTCGATTGGGTTGTTATTGGTGAAGGTGGAGGGTGAAATGGAGGTAGTGGTGAGTGTCAGCGATTGAGTGATGGAGAAGGACCTCAGAGTCCAAATATGAAGATGATCTAGGTGGCTGGGATGGAACAGATGATGGAGAAATGGAGAGGAGATGTAATGGATGTTTCGATGGGTGGAACAAGGGATATGATGGTAGGGACGACGGTCGGAGCTCAAGAGCTCTAGCAAAACTTAAACCTTAAATCTATGCTAAGGCTACATAATAGAGCATAATATTAAAATGCAAAATGAAACCTAGAACTAAAATATTCCTTCGAATCAAGGAAAAGAGGGCAGCTCTAACGTGGGGACAGGGGGTAGATATCTCACTAGAGGAACTCCGGTGAGATGGCCGATCGCTTCAAAACCAACCTCTCACATGCTGCAGAGACCACGACAAGCTCACTGTCACCGAGCTCTAATCATTTCTAAGGAATTTTAGGGTTTAAAGGGGCCAAGAAGAATAAAAAACCAAAGGGAAGGTGAAGGATGGTGTTTATATAGGAAATTAATGGAAAGGGTTCACCTAGGGTTTATGGGTTTATGGGTGGAAAGAGAATGCTAGACCCTAAGTGAAGTGTCAACGTGGAAGAAGGAAGATGCGACAAGATTTTTCATGAAGGAAGTACGTGGCCTAGAGCCATGTATCATCGCAAAAAAAATCAAGAAGGGAGGTGGTCTAGCTATCTAACACAACTAGGGCATGGGTCAGAGAAGTTGACTAGGGTCAACGAACGGACGTCCCCCATTGGTCCAATTGGACTGCTAAAGGATAAAGCCAGCTAGAAAATGAGAAATAATTAAAAATTAATAATAAATGTATTAATTATATAAAAGTTATAAAATAATCTTGTTTTTTATTTTATATAGTATTTTATTATGATTTTTATTTATTTTTATGGGTTAAATTATTGTGAGTTACTTTTTACAATTATAAAATAGGTATTTTTACCTATATAATGTGTATTTTATTTTATTTTGTATTTGAATTTTATTATATTATAAACACAATTTATATATTTATTACTTATTTAAATACACTTAAATATATTTTTATTGTATTTTTCTGAAGTTATTTGCATACTTAAATAAATACAAATATTTATAATATAGGTATATGTATAGGTAATTCATCTTTGTATATTAGTATCCTATTTTATTTTTTGTATTTTTTGTGATTTTATTTTATTTTAATAATGTAAATATATTATAGATAATATTAACAAAATTATAAAAATATTAAAATATTCAATTATAAAGAATAAATAAAATGAATATTTTATTCAGGTATATTGCGCAATAAAGGTCCAAAAACTAACTTTTACATCTTAACTCGAACATAAACTAAACCACCTTCATTAAATAGCTCATAAAAATTTATAACAATTAAAGTAATTTTGATGAATTTTGTATTCTTATCGATAAGATATGGGTTCGGAAAATTTAGGTTTTCTATTTTTATTTTGAGCGTAGAAGGCACAATTTGCATTATTTTTTTGTGAAATAAATTATACATGTTTCTATATATTTTTATCTACTAGTTTCTGTATAAAGTTTATTGATTTGATGTATACAAAATAATTAAATAAAATGGGTCCCAAAACTATATTATTTCCACTACTTTATTGAAATTTGTTGGGACTGTATTTTTGGCACTTATCTCCACTACTTTATTCTTTGTCGGCCCAGTCATCATAACACCTAGGTTTCGAGGTTCAAAATCATTCAATATTGTTTGTATTTTATTTCATTTTTTATTTTCTTATATTTATTCTTTGATTTTGGCTTTAAATGCAATATTTTATCCAATATTTACATAATAAATAATATGTGTCATTTTATGAAAAATAATGTTATTTACAAGCATTTATCTAGGGTTTAAAGGGCAATATTAAAGAATATAGATGATGAAATGGAGAATCATCAGGATTAGAGATGCTTGAATGCCTCGACGAAAAATGATCATTCCCATCATTGACGAAACCCTAGAGAGACCAGTGGGGAAATAATACTTTTTCTTTCTAGATGGGTACTTGGGTTACAACCAAGTGGTCATAGCTCCTTTAGACTAGGAAAAGACCAAATTTACATGTCCATTCATACATACACATTCAAGCGCATGCCCTTTGGATTATGTAATGCACTGGGGACTTTCCAGCGGTGCAATTACAATATTCGTCGGGATGGTGGGAGATTTCCTGGTGGTCTTTACGGATGACTTCTCAGTTCGTGATGATTCATTTGATACTTGTCTATCTCATTTAGATCGAGTCCTCAAGAAGTGTAGTGAGGTGAATATGGTGCTCTCTTTGGAGAAGAGCCATTTCATGGTTCAAGAGGGCAATGTGTTGGGGCATGTCATCTCCAATAGAGGAATGGATGTCGACCGTGCCAAGGTGGATGTATTAAGAAACTTCAACCACCAATCAACATCAAACAAGTGCGGTCATTCCTCAGGTTTGTCGGCTTTTACCGTAGATTCATAAAGGACTTCTCAAAGATTTCCCGACCGCTTAAAGAGCTCTTAGGAAAAGACACATAGTTCATTTTCAATCATAAGTTTCTTAAGGTCTCCGAGCTCCTAAAGAGGAAGATCATGGATGCTCCTATCCTACATGCCCCAAGTTGGTCTCTACCCTTTGAGATCATGATGGGTGCATCTGACTTTGCATTTGGGGATGTGTTAGGACAAAAGAGAGAAGGGATTCCTTATATTGTACACTACATAAGCAAAGTACTCGATTAGGCTCAACGGAATTACACTATCACAGAGAAGTAAATGCTTGTTGTAGTGTTTTCCTTGGACAAATTTAGATCACATTTTTTAGGTCCAAGGTTATTGTGTTCATAGACCACACATCCATCAAGTACCTCATGGAAAAGAAGGACGTGAAAGCTTGTCTTCTTACATGGATTCTACTACTCCAAGAGTTTGACTTGCAGATCAAAGATAAGCCAGGAGTGAAAAATGTAGTGGTTGATCACGTCTCCCACATTGAGTTAAATAGTTACTCTGAGACTGATCCGGTCAAGGATGCCTTCCCTGACACATCAATCTGTTCTATCAACTTCCCTCCATGGTATGCCAACATGGTGAATTTCTTAGTGTCTAGGAAAGTTTCCCATGATCGACCCAAGTGCATCATTGATCGACTTAAGTCAGAATATAGGGAATACCATTAGGAGGATATGTTCTTTTTCTTCAAAGGTCTGGATTATGTTTAAAGGAGAAGTATTCCTCAGGAGGAATCCATGAGTGTCCTCACCAACTACTATTCCTTGGATCTAGGAGGACATCACTCCAGGAAGAGGATCGCTTGGAAAGTGCTTTAGTGTGGTTTGTACTGGCCGAACCTATTATGTGATGCGTATGAATTTGTTGGGACATGTCTAGTGTGTCAAAGAATGCAAGAGACAATTGGTACAAAGATGCTATCCATCATTATGGTTGATGTTCTCGATGCATGGGCATTGATTTTATGGGCCCATTCCCTAGCATACAAGGCTATGAGAACATTCTAATGGTGGTTGATTCTCTCTCTAGGTGGGTAGAAGCTATCCCTACCCGAGCTGCAGATAGCTAAACTATCTGCAAATTCGTAAAAGATCACAACATTTCACTATTTGGGGTCCCCAAAGCCATCAGCTATGATGGGTTTATCCACTTTATTAACAGGGAAATGAAACAGTTAAAAAAGGACTACAACAACGAGCACCGTGTCGCTAGTCCATACCACCCACAATCGAATGGCATGGTTGAGGTGTCGAGAAAGGAAGTGAAGGGCATTTTGCATAAGCTAGTCCACCCTGATAGGAAGAACATGTCCTAGCTCTTGGATCAACTTCTATGGTCATATCAGACTACTTATAAGACGCCGCTTGGAACATCATCATTCCGAATGGTTTATGGAAAGCCGTATCGTCTGTCCGCTAAGCTGATACACATATATGAATGGGTATTAAAGAAGGCAACCTGAAACACACATGAAGGACAACATGGCAGAAAGTTGGACCTAAATAAGCATTTAGGAATAAAAAATAAGGCATATGATAATAGTATGATATACAAGAACATAATAAAGCATTGGCACGATCATCATATCAAATGCAAGAATTTCATCCCAAGGCAGAAGATATGGTTATTCAATGCTAGATTGAAGATTTTCCAAGGCCAGTTGAACTCCAAGTGGATAGGTCCCTTCATAGTTAGAGAAGTGCACACGAACGACAGTATAGGGATTTTAGAGCTTACATATGATGCATGATCATTCCTCATAAATGGGAAACTGTTGAAGCATTTTGTAGAATCAGATGAGCAGTTAGACCCTATTGAAGGGATCTCATTCATGCATACCCTAGAATCTCATGATCTACTCTTAGGAAATTCATGAATCCTCACTACTCCAACCATCTTCTTCCACACTCCCCTCTCTCTGTAAATCCTCCAACCCCATCGGTTCTCATACTTGCACGTGTCCTATACTTATGTAGAACAGAGCCTAAGTATAGGAGGGACCGATGCCCGTCATGTCTATATATCCATCCATTTCTCCTCTTGACCTCGATCACCCCAATTTCGCTCTTCTTCTACATGTAGGCTGACCACAACCATAGTATAGGGGGTGAATCAACTTCTATACTTTTGTTTTTTAACTCTCCTATGCTTAGCACGAGCTATGTTTTTTCCTTGCTTTTTTTGCTCCGATCACATAACACACACTAAGTATAGGGGATGTGTACATATTACATATATAATTTACCCATATCTTGTGCTTTCGTGTATTTGTGTATATATTATGAAACAATTATTGGATGGGTAAAATTTGTAAAAATGTATCTTTGTAAAATACTTGTATAATGAGTATATTGTATACAAGCTGTAAAATATATATAGTGTATCATACTCTCTAATAAAACTTGTATAATTTTGTAAATTCATGTAAATAATACTTTTGTAAAATTGTTGTAAAATAGGATGTATACCAAAAAACACACAAAAAATTTAAAAAACTTTTGTCTAATAAAAAGAGATTCGTATTCACTCTTGCATATTATCCTCGCATTCATTTAAAACAAAAATTATTTTGCACGTCATATGCATTTCATAACATCTACATTTCATTTGCATATACTGCATAAGCAAAGTGGAAAGATAGTGGGTTCTAAATGGAGTTATGAATAGAAATCAAGGATGGAATTGATTTGACCTTAATTCACTTAAATTTTAGAGGAACTTCAATTGAGAAGTAGGATTTTAGGAACTCCGGATCTTAGACTTAATTCTCCAAGTTCACAAGACAATGTCTAGACTTGACTCTTAGTGTCTAACCTGGTCACCTCATTCTAAGTAGACTCTTGGATAAGGAATTATTCTGTACTCTAAACTGTGTACTTAGCTCAACTCAAACGAGTTGTTGGAAGACTGTGTGTTTCTTTCTTTCTAGAATGGACATCTAAAGACCATAATACTAGATTGAAATAAAGCTTCAAATGATGGATGTACTTATAGTGTAATTTTTTTAAGACCTTAAAACATGGACGGACCAAAAGACTCAATATATGTTGGGGCACAAAAGATCCATGCATAGTAACCGTAATTTCTACCAAAAAGAAGATATTCTCAGAAAAAGCAAAAAAATCCAATCTTCACATTGCCTACAGATCTATTCGAGACTTGGCTACACTGGACAAGCTTTACAGGAGAGTTGACTACACTGGTCACTCTCCACTTCTTGTCCCCTTCTTCTTTACTCCTCACCTTGCTCATTATGAAGTAGCGTGTTCCTGAACTTAAAAGGAAATAGGAAATACCCGACGACCTGAGGGCGAGTTACTAGAGCAGGAGATTGCATGGTAGTCCAGCATCTTGGATGGGAAGAGCTAACACCATTCACACACCAAAGACAGTTATTTAGTATTCATGTAGGATGCTTAAGGAGGGGGTTGATCTAAGATGACTTCTAAGTTGAGTCGGGATATTGACTTGTATAAACATGGAGGCTGTTATTAATAAAAACCTAATTATCGTAAGGAGTTTCTCCTCATTATTAATCCAAATGTCGAGTAGAGATCCATTTTCACATTTTGCTCATGACCTTGGCGTGGAACCCAAAATCATTTCACTTTTGCATTCATTTTTGTTGCTTGGAGATGAGCAAGGTTTAAGTATAGGGGGTTGATGAATATGTGATTCATCACTCTAAAAGTAGAAAACGAAGCTCTATTCCAGAGTAATTAGATGTATTTTTCCATCTATTTTGCATTATTATAATTCATGTACTTGTACATAATATTGGTATTTTATCATGCATAATTGCATGAATAAGAAGCCCAAATTCCCTTGTAAATATCACATGTAATTGCCCATAATTTCCTATATTTTTATTTATTTTTCACTAACTCTAAATAAAATAAAATTAATTCTATGTATATAGTACTAATACCAATTAATGAAAAATACTAAAACTTGTAAATTTACTAAATAAAACACAAACCCTAGTTCGAGACCAAAAGCCTTAAAACATGAATATCTCTTTCCTACAATCTCTCCTATGGATCCCAACTCACTTTTGAATTAGTGTACGATCAATTATATACAAAATAAGACCAAATTCAAAGGAATCGAAGTTCATATGTGAAACTTGGATTTTGGGCCCTCATTGTATATTGTACATATTGTCTATTTCAACTTTATTATTTCATGTACAAAAATAATCCTTTTCGATTTATTTCTTTTGCATTTATTTTTTTTATGTCTTAATAAAACATGTAAAATTTCAAATATAAATTGAGACAAAAATCAAAGAAAATAAATCAACCTGAGTATGTATATATAGTATATATAAAAGTCCCCTTTATTTTATTTCTTTATTTTCTTATTTATTACAAATCCAAAATATTTAGACTAAGTTGTAAATATTTATTTTAATTTTTTGTGATTTTATTTTTATTTTAATCTTATTTAAAAATAAAAAAAATTACAAATACAAAAATGTGCTATTTTATATCTATAGAGTACCACCCAAAAATGTTTTTTATATGTGATTTTTTTGTTTTGGATTCTTCACGAAAGTTGTAGATCTCATCAAGAAAAGCAATTTTCATGTTGACCTATTTTTTATTTGACTTTATTTGTTATTTATTTTTAATATTTTAGGATTTAATTTTTGAATTTTCTTGGAGTGACACATTTCAACTCCTAGAGAAACCACATGTCACCTCCATTTTTATTTTCCTTTTCTTTTAATTATACTTATTATTATTATATTTTTCTTTATTTTCTTTATTCTAGTTATTATTTTATTTATTTATTTTAATTATTGTCATCATCATTATTATTATTAACTTTTTAAATTTCATCACCGCGTCGTTGCCCGAGGGCTGGCCATAAGCCCCCCTCTCCTCCCCTTTCATCTTGTCGCGCAACTGGCAATGTGCCTCTTCACTCAACATGCGCATAAACTATTCCTCTACTCCCCCACACCCTCTCCTCTATGCAATCACCCCTTCCTTTTCCTCTCCCCTCACTTTCCTCACGACCCACAGCCTCAACGACACATAAAGATCCGCTGGCCACCCCCTACCGCTCCCATCCACCATTTATATGAGGAAGGTGAGCAGCTCTTGTACGTGTTCTTGTGATAGCAAGATGGAACCAACAAGGCGACGATGACCTCTCCTACAATCCGACAAGATCTGTGGGTTTGGGATTCACAAAGCATCAGCTTCAAGCTTATTTCTTGAGTCTCGTGCCCTTTGTTAGGTACTTGTTGTGACGAACACTAAGGAGCTCCCAGTGAGCACTTCTGCACCATAGGTGAATTCAAGATAGGTTAGCATCTCTTCCCTCCGATGTGTCTTCTTGTTTCTTGATCTTCTCAACCACCGCCCCCACTTTGCCTCCATGTGTTCCACCCATCGATCAACATTGGAAAACCTTAACCCGACCCGACCATCTTTATTCTCTCCCCCCCTCCCCCATCGCTGCTCCTTCTTCCCTCATATAGTCTTCCAACTCTATCCTAATCATCGTTGGAGGATAGATTTGCTCCTCCACCCACTACAGAGCGCCCTCTGTTCATCTCCTTCCACCCATCACCATCGACATTGATCGCTTTCTTTAATCACTCTTCCATTCATGCGTACATAGGAACCATGCCAATCGCCTTAATATACCAATGCTTTGAGCTGCTTTGCTTGAGAGATCACTCTTGATTTCAAGTACTTCCATTAGGTGCGCCACACCAATCACCTCCACCCATACATTGTGCTTCGCCATGGCCTGTCACCCTCCTCATCCCTATTCATGGGTAGCTTCACGCACACGTCGATCCACCCACATCTCCTTTCACTATGTTTGTGCTCTATCTCCCCCAATGATTGTCAGCTACCTTCGCCCGCACCGAGGACCGTCGACCACCACCACCTACACTTTGCCGCTCAATTGTGTGTCGACCGAGGGATCGATGCCTGGCTCACTCCAGACCACCTCGATCTCCACCCACCTTAGTTGACTCAGCCTTCTCCCACTCCTTGGGTTGTGAACCTCCTCACCCGTTTTGACCCCTCGAAGCACATGCAGTGCACGTAGGGGGCGAGTGCAATTGCAGTGCGGCCCCCTCTCATCTCACATTCACACAGAACACCCTGACCCCTAGCCAGGGCACATGCAAGGCACATGCTCCTTGGACAAATTTCACCCAATCACCTCCAGATTCCCAATTTCATAAAGGAGTCCCCACCGACCAGGAGGTACATGGGTGCATTCTTATGGAAAAATTGCACGCAGATCTCCCATAATTTTGGTAATTACAACTGGGTCCTCTTTACATTTATTTCACTTAATTTATATTTTACATTTAGAACCATGTACATGAGCATTTATTTGAACAATTATTTGCATCGTATTTTCATTCCAAAAATATCACATTATAGAACAACGAATGCTTTATCATTGTGGAAATTTGGTTTAAGTTTTATGAATGACTGATTTAATATAATTAATTTAGTGGAAAATCGCATAATTTATATACAGTGTGATCTTGAATTGATATTAAATGGATTATTGCTCCAAAAATTCAAAGTAGGAAGATTTAAATGTTTTCTATTTTGTACTCAAAAGTCATTCCATTTGCACACATATAGAGGCCTTAATAAATTAAGTGGTGCATTGAATGATTAATTTTTAGTAAGCTGTAGATCCATTATTTTTAGGATCTATTATTTCTCATGTATACATATCACTTAGACATCTAGAATAACTTAATTACTGAGAAATAAATATAGTGATATTTATTATAATTAATTTATGAAAAATTATCCTACTTACATTTTTAATTCATAATAAAAGCAATTTTCATCAAAAATTCAAAAAAAAATAAAGTGTAATTAATTTCATCAATTTCACCTTCTTGTCAAGTTTTAGGATTTTTGTTTATTATTTGATCAAAACTACAATTTGGTTCCTAAACTTAACCCAATTTACATGTCATAATTACTTGCATAAAAATACAAAAATACTTCTTTGAAATCATATCTTCTAAATCGACTATTAACAAACCTAACGAGACAATATCATCTCTAAGTTCGACTTTTGCATTGCACAAGTAAAATAAAAATCAGACTACTTGTTTTAATTAAGAAATTAATTAAGTGGTATATCTTAATTGAATCCAAACTACTTGCCTACAGTGAATAAATTAAACATTAATTTCACCAAATAAGCATGTGCATTTTATGGGTTCATCATGGAAATTAAATAGTATGGTTTTTAATATGGCAACATCGTAAGGCTGTATAGCCAAGGGTTATTCATGTTAAGAAGGCATTATATTTTCTAGTATGTATATGAATGATGGAAATAACATGAAATTAGATATATTTGAACGAATCGATGACAATGATGTTGGAAATGAATATTTGAATATACTTTAAATTTTTCAACAAAATTGGAGAGAAATACATAAAAGTATATGTCAATCAATTTCAGATGAAGAAAGAGTTCTTATACATTATTATATTCTTATGCAATTAGATGAAACCAATTATTTTTTTGAATAATACAATTCAAGTAGTTCTAAAAAATCAGTCTTCCTTCTATGGTTCAAAGAAAGAGTGGAATAATTGAAATAAAAAAACGATGATAGGTGGAGTATGAGTCTCGATATTCTTAAGTGGAGTCCATATTCACAAGTTGTTTCTCATTCCATGGTAAATGGATTTATGATTCTAGAAAAATCAGTCGATTAAAACAAGATAATACAACTTTATGGGTTGATAGTAAAAGCAGAGCTCTCTTTTATTATAAACGTAAATTAGGGTGAGATTGTTGATATGTTAGAGGTTAGTTTTATACATTAATTAATATGTATCCTATTTCATTGTATTTGATTTGATATTGGTTGTGAAGGAACTGGATTCAATAAAGATAAAATTAGTTTTCTCTCATTAAAACAAACAAGTCGATTACAAATGAATGAACCGTTTGCTCTTGCAAATAAGGTGGAGCATGTTTTTTATGTCCTGACAACTCTATCAAGGGATGAATTATTCCTATTAAAACAAAGCCTAGGGATTTTTTTATGTAAACGAAGATCTATAATTTTGGACATTTAGGATGCATATCAGAATTTTACCAGTTATACTATGGCTTCTGTACTTGATAATGACATTTCTACTATGAGTAGAAGATATAGTGATAACATTGTTACACATTAATAGGTAATTCAAACTAATATTAAATCAAGTTACTCTTTTCTATTATGTTTATATAATTATGATTGGTGTCTTGACAATTGGTTTGAAATTATATTAATGTTTTTTAGATATGATTCCTCATTTTAGGAGGATTCAGGAAAATCCTAAACCTACTCCACAACCATGTGCAGAAGCTCCGATGTGGGAAGAGGCGGTCCTCAACGTCGACGAGGATCATACCAGTATAAGTTATTAGACTGCCTTCCTCTTGGATAGACCCTATGTGTCCGGATTGTAGGAGGTGATGTCGTGGGTGAGAACTCTAACATGTTCCAGAACTACCTCGGGCAGGTGGCACGTGTTTAGATTCCAATCACCACTCATGGCTTCTAACATCTTCCTCGGTCTATGAAGGATACCATTTTATATAACTTGGAGGTAAAATATTAAAAATAATAAGTAAATATTTTAAGGTTGATATTACAATTTTTACCCTTCATTGTAGGCTGCATTTTCTTAGGATTGAGATCCTATCATTGATGGATAGATATATAATCACACTGCTTAGATGTTATGTCATCATAAAATGCGTATTTAAGTCAAAGGCAAAAATTTTAAATGTATTATATAAGTGATTCAATGACATCTTTTGTAATAATACCTTCCTTTCTACATTATTGTAACCTCATATTCCTTACGAGTAATTAATTCAGAATGTTCCACAGGGTGTGATCTCAGAGCAGTGGAGGGAGCTCATCAACTTCCATTCTAGTGAGGAATTTACAGTATGTAAGGTACTTTATTTGTTTATTACTTAATTTTACTAATTTGGAATAATACCAGATGATATCAATGAAAAATATTGTGAATCGTGTGAAGGGATTCAAGTCAACCCTTAAGATGGGGGGGAGTGGAGAATACAAATCAATTCAAGCATGATTTTATAAGTTTGCTTAATTGGTTACATATAAAAATACAAAAAAATATTTAATACATGATTTCTATTTAATTTTAGTTAAAGAAAGAAAATCGAGAGGCCATCCGGATAGAGGTTTTATAGGGTCAAAGAGTTGAGACCTTGGAGGAGAAGTGCAATGGGTCGATGACGCATACAAACCAATTCATGTAATTTAACTACAATATATATTAATTGTACATATGATTTTATCCTTTATTTATTTATAAACTAAATGTACAGGAGGTAATGATCAAACTCACTACAACTGGCTCCTTATATAGCATGGGGATGAACACCTTACTATTATCTACTGAAGATGCATTCATACAAGATATAGGTTTGGAACATTCTAGAAGTATATGATGAAGCGAATGGGGAGTGATAATCCATAGTGGTATGAAACTCATTCTAGTGGATCTTGATCATCATCGTAAAGAAGGTAAAGGGAAAGAGAATGAGAGAGAGCGATGGGATGTTAAGGCGAAGATGTCCACGCATGATGAGGAGATGGCCATGATATATTCTGACAAACGTCTTGTCTTACATTAATCGTCTCTAGAGCAAGGTCAATAGACTGATATCACATGCGGACTTGGTGATGATGTAAAGGACAATGAGGAGGAGAGCGACAAGAATGTAGATACTAAGGAGGATTAGATTAAGTTTTAGAATGTTTATTTGGTTTTAGACTGAACTTGAATACTTTAATCTAATGTTTGCAGTTTAGATTATCTGTAGAAAAACTTTAAATTTTTGTTGTGCGTTGTTTTTATTAAGAAATCATTGTAGCAACATGGCGTCGAATGTATTATAATAGATCTTTTTTTCTTTATGAAGTTCAGAGGGAATTGTCACCAACCATCCCCTATAGGGGACAGTCGTGACCGTCCACTCCAGACGAGGTGGGATTATTGGTCGAATTGTTGGAGGTGGGGATTGTTTTACCTATCCCCATAACTCTTTTGTGCCCATTCCTGCAATCTCGATACTTGGGGAAAATTTGAAGGGATGGGCACTAATTGTCCCCTCTAGTTATTATAGGAGACGGTCGTGGTCTTCTCCTCTAGATGAGGTGGACTTACTGGTCGAATTTTGGGGGCCGGTGATAGGAGGGATGGTCTTAACCATCCCTATAGTGCTTCTGTGTCTGTAACTATAGCCTAGATACATGTGGAGAATTTGAGGGGATGAGTACTAACCATCCCTCTATAGGGGACGCTCGTGACCATCCCTTCTAGATGAGGTGGGCTCACTGGTCCAATTTTAGGTGGACAGTAACAAGATCGGATGGTCTTAGTTGTCCTCGTATCACTTTTGTTTTCGTTCTTGTAGTCTCAGTATATATGGGGAACTTGAGGGGACAGGAACTAACCATCCCCTCTATTTCCTATAAGGGAAGGTTGTGACCATCCCTTCCAGACAAGGTGGTCTTACTGGTCCAATTTTTGGTGTGGGAACAAGAGTCGATGGTCTTAACCATCCTCATAGCTCTTCTATGGTCATCCTTATAGTCCCTATACCTGGGGAGAACTAGCGGGGATGGTTAGCAATAGACCCCTCTAGTTCTTATAGGGAACGGTCACGATCGTTCCCTCCAGACGAGATGGGCTTACTGCTCCAATTTTGGGGGGCTTGGGGACAGAAGGAGATGGTCTTAACCATCCCCATAGTGCTTTTGTGACCATCCTTATAGCCCTTATACCTGGGGAGAACTTGGGGGATAGTCACTAATAGTTTCCTCTAAGTACGGTTTGCGACCATCCCTTGCGAGTGCTTAATAGGGATGTTCATTAACCATCCTTCCAGTATGAATGGAATGGACAATTACGATCGTCCCCTTCATCTCTGAATAATAGGGACGTGCGTGGACCATATCTTTCAATATGAATGAAAGGGGCGGATATGGCCATCCCCTTCAGCTCTGAATAGGCGACACATAATTTTCACATCCCTTTGGTTAAATGGGGAGGTATTAATAGGGATGCTTTATCAACCATCCCCTATGATCAAAGGAGATGATTTTCTTAGCATATGGGATGGTTGTTGATCGTTTCAATAGGTGCCTCTGCTTGTAGTGCCCAATCCACTTAATTAAGAGGAACTTCAATAAGAGATTAGATTTTAGAAACCTCGGGTTCTTGAATAAGTTCTCTGAGTTCCACAAGATGGTATTCAGTATTTGGTGATTAGAGTCAAAGTAAAATTCAAACATCATAAGTTTGATTCTAAAATACTGATCTACTCTAGACTCATCCACATTACACTTCAATCGACTAAAATGAGGTGTTGAAAGATTAGATCAATTAGAGCGGGGTTCGTAACTAGCTGTTTTATGAAGGTTGATAAATGACCGAGCCTTAGGGACAAAAAATGATGTATGTCTTACTTTCTGTAGTTGCATGGATATCTAAAGAATGGAGTATTGGGTTGAAAACAATGCCTTAGATGAGGAATAGTCTTCTACGATTTATGCGTTCAGTCATGTTGGGGGCCAACACAACCATCTCGTGTGATTGTTCACTTTTTGTCCTGTCCACCAAGGCAAACCTGCAAATAAGAAAAAGGGATAAATAATATTAATAACGGAAGAAAAGATTCTAGACCCATAGAGAGATACAGTGAAAATATAGTGTGACGCATAAATGTTAGCCCCAATTATCCCATTCCTATCAAATAAGAATCGACTACACTACTCAAGCTTGCAAAGAGAAAACTTAGCTATAGTGGTTGTGCTTCAGACACCCATTCTTTGATGCTAACAATACTTGAACTTAGAAGGGAATACCCGACTTATGAGGATGAGTAACTAGGGAAGTTTATTAACTAGCCATTCATATCTTTAGGAGAGAAAAACTAATATCGTTCACTAACAGTAGATTTAGTCTCAGCATCATGGAATCTACTTCATGATAACCCAAGTAGTGACTTGTGGAACTTGGAAGTTGTAGGGACTAAAAACCTAACCCTTGAGAAGTTCATACAAAAAATTAGTTTTAGGGTCAAGTTAAGCTTAGTCTTCTTTTTTTGTGAACTTGTTGTTAAACTTAACCCATTTCACAATTTTGCACTCATTCTTCAAATATGTATTTGCTAAGGAATTAAAAAATCTTAAGTATATGATTGTGATGAAACAAAATTTCATCCACCTTAAAATTAAAAAATCAAGCTAAATTTCTTAACAAATATAAAAATGCATGCATTAAATATAAATTCATACCTATAAAATAAAAATATTTTTATCACTATAAAATGCCTAAAATATGCAAAAGGAAAAGTGAAAAAATAATCACATCAATTCACAAAATATACTAAATTATACATATAGTAATATCAACACTACATATATAAAATTCAAATATTAATTTTTATATAACTCCGATTGAGTTAAAAAAATTTCATTAGTTAGATAAAATTTTATATAAAATTTAGAAATATCACAAAAGCACCACCTTAAATAATTAATAAATGGAACTGATCCATTTTTCCCAATTTGCACGCATTCCAAGCCTTATATCTGGAGCATATGAACTCCAATTCGCCCCAACACACTTTTGAAGTTCATCATTCAAAAGACTCTAAATTTAACAGTTTTCAAATTGAGCGAGTTCATTTGTGAAAAGTCGATTTTGTGACCCATTTGTACAACTTTGACGTCTTTTATTTCTTTCGAACAGAGTTTAATTTAACTCGTATTTTGGTTGCAATTTGATTATGTTACTTGTATATTCCATTTTCCCCTAAAAATATAATATCAACATATAAACACAAATCCAAAATGAAACAAAAATAGTCTTTTCTATACATGTCAATTTGACATGTATTGAATCTTTATTTATTTTTATCCTTTTTATCATATAATTAAAAATAAAAAATATGTCCAAGTAGTTCATTTTATATAATATTATTATAAAATATAATATGGTGACATTAAAAAAAGAACACAATAAAAAAAATCAAAAAATCCAAAATATTTGTATTTATATCTATAGATCGTTCTTAATTTGTGACTAGAAAAAACTTCTTTGCAATAGTTTAGATAAAATTATTTAAAAAAATTATGATTTAATATTTTATTGAAATGTTTTCCTATGCCATTTTCTTAATTCTTCATCTTTTGGGACTTTCTTTTTTGTGATTGGTCTACAAGGACCTTTTGACCAACCCCGCACACTCTCTCGCTCCCCTCCCCCCCACACTCTTACTTTGGTCAGTCCATTTTGACACTCACTCCTTATTAGTCCATAACCCTCCACCTCACCTCTCTCCCTCTTTTGGTTTGTCCACTATGGGTCAACTATATGCCCCTCCATATTCTAACTTCCAAAAGCATGGAAAACACCTACCTAACACCAGCCATCTCTGACTACCTCTATCATCATGACAATGGAATCGATACCCTCATACCTCAAACCATCTCCTCATCAATCAGGTCATCATTTTCCACCCTGAATCTCCATATCAAATAAAAGGAACCCAACTCACATTTTTTCAAACCATTACGCATTATATAAAGGTTTCCCTTTGTCCTTGACCTCATCATCAGCATGATAGGCCCTACGAGGTCATGGGTCGATTAGTGATGAGTTTCTATATTGTTTGGAGTGATCCAAGTGGTTCCAATCACCTACATTGGAGTTCATCTTCATTCAAGATTTGTCCCCATTTGACTTGATGACATAACTAGCCATGCTCATCTGAGCATTGGTCATCACAACTACCTCCGTTGTTGCATTGTCTACAAATGTAGAGGTAGTTTTAGCTTAGATTTAGTTTTGTTATTCATGTTTTTAGATAGCAAAAAGCCATATCCACTATCCTTTGTTTTTACCCATCTAATCATCCACGTGCCACGGCCAATACATCCACCTTCTCAACACATTCATTCACTTTTAAACAACGTTGACCACGCATGGAGATGGAGAGATTCCCCTTCCTTTACACACAGGACACTCATTCACGACCACTTTTTTGTTATTTCCAATAACCCTTGGATGAGACCAGACATCTCGAGCTCTCTCTCTCTCTTAATATGCTGGTCCACAACCAAGTGGAGTATCCCTCATCGCCTTGACCATAGAGCTATGTGGTATTGTATATACATCAAAGGAAAAGGCATTAGAAGGGGTGGGAGGACACTAGCAGACTAGTGTATGTGGTTTAATGAACATTAATTTAAGTCGTTAAGCACCACATCCTACATAAAAAGAGCAAGAAGACTCCTGGTACAAACCCAAGCTCCTCTAATTGCGATGTGACTTCATACATAGACGTTGTTCGTAACAACATGGAAAATGGTCATTGTCACATAGAATTTGTGTTTCTTATGTGTAACTAATATGTATATTCCAGCAAAAATGCATATAAAAAGGTTACAAAAAGCACTATGGGTAACAGTACAGTACAATTTAGTAAGTGAAACAGGAATCAAGTGGATAACCCAAGGAGTCAGAAACTCAGGATCCACTATATCCCTCTAGTAGTTTGGTAGTATGAGAAATGTAATCCAGGATAATTTCAACCGATCGCTAGCTCCTCACAATCCATGTATGATTTCTTTTCTTCCAAATTATCCATACCACCACAACGATGAAGGTGGTCAAGATCTTGCGAGCCCTAGGGTATAGGATATCAATGATCCAAGAGTGCATGTCCAGCAACAAAAGGGCCAACAGAGAGGGCAGACCAAATCTAGCATAGGTGCCTGTCCAAAGGTATGAGGAGAGGGAGTAGTTGAAGAGAAGATGAGCATGGGATTCCAAAGCGCTAAAGCATAGGTAGAAGGTTGTAGGTTCGTGCATATCCCATCTAGAGAGTATATCGTGGTGGGTAGGCGTTCAAGGACTACGCTATAAAGAGTGAAAGAGAACTTAGGCAACGTACCTTTCACCCAAACAAAGGGAGCCCAAGGGGTGGTCGTGACCCTGGGATGAAGGAGCTCGAAGGCATCAGAGAAAGAGAAGCCATTGGGCGAGTGTACCCACACAAAGGGAGGGTCATCTCCCTTAATGGTTGCACAAACAGACCCCCTACGCCGCAGGATGACCCTCCATGTTCGAGAGTCTGGCTTTGGGGCTACAAATCCCAAAAGAGGTGGTATGGAGGTATTTTTGCTGCAAGAAAATGGCCCAAATGGATGAGTCCAAAGAGAGTAGGCTCGACGCCCAGGAGGTAATCATAGAATCACAGAGTGAGGCTAAAGTTCTCAACCCCATTCCTCCCTCTAGATTAGGGAGATAAATGGTATCCCACGAGATGTCATGCCTCCATCAAAAGTATGTCAGTTCTTTGCATCACATGGAGAGGTATAAAGGTGCCCGCAATCCAAAAAAGTTGACACCACGAATTACTGAGTTCAGAAGTTGGGAACGATCAGCCAGAGAGAGGACCTTTGCATTCCATCCCACAAGCAGGGTCCTTACTCAATCCTCCAGACCCCTAGAATCATTGCTTCTCCCATAATCTGAGGTGAGAGATAATCTCATATAGATTGTCGGTAGTGATTGCCTCAAGATGCCCATTTGGAGTGTGGAGGAAAAGTCTTCGGCATAGCTTTTTGGCCGAAAAGTTTAATTTTTTCTGCATTAAGCTTCAACCTAGAGATATTTAGGAAGAAGATAAGGTAATATTTGACTGCTAGGAGGGAGCAGAGTGTACCCTTGAATAAGAATAGAAAGTCATCTACGTCGACAAGGTGAATGGGTGTGCTAGTGCGACCTCTACCCTGAGGAACGAGGCAACCTTTAGTGACTTCCCCATCCACCAAACAGGAAAGGGATTCCATCCCAACAGCGAAAAGCAGGGGGCTGAGTGGGTCACCTTGCCTCAAACCACGGGTGCCTTTGAATAGCCCACGCGGGGAACAATTTATCAACATAGAGAATGTCATGGTGGAGATGTAGGATTCAATCCACTTGACCCACTTGTTAGATAACCCCATTATCTTGAGAGAATTAAGGATGAAAGAATTCTCGATGGTATTAAAGGCCTTAGAGAGGTCGATCATCAAGCTAGCCTTGTTGTGACTCGACCATCTATCAAACCCCCACATAAGCTCGTGAGCCACCTAAATGTTGTCATTGATAGATCCCCCCCTAATAAAGGCCGACTGGTTAAGAGAGATTAGGTGTGGGAGAACCAACCCAAGGTGTGTAGCCAGTAGCTTAGCAAAAATTTTATAGACCACGTTGTAATAGGAAATGGGGAGGAAGTAGCTAAGGCTCGCCGGAGTCGTGACCTTAAGAATAAGGGTTAGGACGTGTGATTCACTTGTCTGATAATGCCCCCTCCATTATGAAGAAAGTCAAGGGCCGAGGAGATTTCCCCCTTGACCATGTTCCAGTGCCTTTTGAAGAACCCAGCGTTGAACCCATTGGGCCCAAGGGCCTTGGTCGAGGAAATAGAGTGAAGCGCGCTCTAGATTTCCTCCTCACTAAATACATGAACTAGACAAGTCATTTCCTAGTTTGAGAGGCAGTGCTTCAGCGATAATGGGGCATCCCTGAGAGGACACAATATCTCCGGGCCGAGCAGAGATGTAAAGTGCTCCAACACAGCAAGCGCAACCTCCGATCGTCTATCGATGACCCTTGATTGCCGCCCAATCAACTAGGCTTAAGTGAAAAATAAAGTTGTCATTATCATCCTAATCAACCAAGCTGATCAATCAAGAAAATAAACCATTAATGAATCAAACAATCAAATCGAGCGGTTTTGCTATTTTATTAACCTGGTATGGAGACCAGGGTCGAACTCAAGGAACACATTTATACACTAAGTAGTTGATCTCAAAAATCAAAAGTTTTTACTATTTCTTTCTTGTGGTTATGAATTTTTTAAATTTTTAAATTTTGTAATGTAGAGGAAATCAACACAACGAATAACGGTATGCACACACAAATTTTTGTATTTTTTAAAGATATAAAAAATGCTCAAAAAATTAAAGTAAAAATATTTTTGGTTTTTTATATATTTTGTATTAATTTTAGTAATTAATAGGTATTTTTTAAATGTTTTATGAATTTCTAAAAATCAAAAACTGATAAAATAGGAAAATAGTGCACAACAAGGAATGTTCTGCAATTGAAAAATATGAAAAAGGCTCCAAATTCTTGAAAGTGAATTTTAAGATGAACTAGAAAGAAACATCTACAAGCACGAATTGAAATCACAATTTTTCGAATTTTTATTATTTTATATGATTTTTATAAGTTTCAACTGTTTTGTTGATTTTTTATAGGGTATTTTTCAAAAAAAATGTTTATTGAAGCTAAAAGACATAAAAATACAATTACATAAATTTTTGTAGAATTTTTAAAAGGTTTTCAATTTTTTATGAATTTTCAAAGGCAAGCTGGGTGGTTTTCTACTGTTTTTAAACTTTTAATAATAGAAAATGATTTAAAATCAACAAGAAAAATCATAATAAATACTACATGCAATCAGGAACCACAAGTAATCTTCAGGTAATTTTTGGAGTCAATTTGCTATTTATTTCAATGAATAAAAGAAAAGTAATTAAAAATAGTTTACAAGGACTGATCTATAATTATATTAAGTTTCAGGGCCTAACAAATAACAAAGCTTAAATCTCTAGGGGCCACTTATGCAATTTGTCCACAAAACACATGCACATCACATGAATCTAGGCACACATGAATATATATGCAATTTTCAAAAAAAAAATAACTTTATCCCATAACAGGTACAAATTGCAGGACGAAATGTGTAAATACACCAAAACATACGTGAAGCTACACGCGACTATAGTTCGGATGGACTAAAATGGATATATTAAAACTACTTAGATCTTAATGCAAATGTTTTTAACTACACATTATATTTATTGGAATAAAACAAAATAAAAAGGCATGCAAGGGGAAAAGGGAAATATACCCAAGAAGGTGTGTGATGAAGGTGAGGCGGAGAGCGGCTCTGATGCAATTCTAGACATGATCGAACGGTTGGGGTACATGTCGCAGGCATACGTGCAGATGGTTGTTAGTGCTCTGATGACTCATATGGAAGGTGAGCGTGCGTGTTAGATCTGGCATTGCTCTAATCAGACGGTGCAGCTTTTGGGCACTAACGGTCGGTCATGATGGAATCTGGAGGATGGTAGGGATCATCTAACAGCATTGAAGGTTGTTGGATGAACATGGCATGGGCGAGATTCAACTGCAAGTGTGGGTCGATCCATAGGTCGGATGAGCTCGTTGTAAAGCTCAAAACCTTGTCTATGGTGTTGCATGTTGAGGCGATGGTCTCAGATGTGATGATGAATGATTAGATCGATGCAAGAAAGTTCAGACTTCTAGAGCTTCTCTGATAAATAAGTTAGAGCTCAAACCGAGCTTCTCATGTGCGGGACCTATAAGGAAACTTATGACTTGAAGACAAGGCTTCAGTCAAGGTTATTCAGAGCTAAGAACCACATAAGCGAGGGTGGATGAGGTTTGACATCTGGCGAAGATAGAGGAGCGACGTTGCGACTGGAACTCACTCAGATGAGTGATAGTGTGCTCGAAGGATGAGGGCGAGATAAGGGATCGATATGTACGGTTGGGAGAAATTGTGAAGCTCTGACCACTGTGGTCAGAGATTCAACAACGGTGGGTGGCTGGTGAAGGAAATTAGAACGAATGATGAACTGGATGTGGAATAGAGGGTACCTAAGTATCCTATGATGAATGACGAAGAGTTGCAGAGTGAAAGTTGGGGTCCTAGCCTTGAATGGGATGCGAAAGACCAGGGAGGCTGCACACAGCGGAGAAGCAACGACCAATCGACCACCAAATTGAACTCCAAATGACTCTAGAAGGTTGTCACTCAGCTGGAGATGGCTAGGGAGTAGGAAGACAGTGAGCCACGAGCTACCTAGCTAGTGTGGTGGATGTGCTGATTTATAGGAAGTTCTAGGGCCTAGAAGGATCGGCTGAGAATATGAAACCCTAGGAAGATCTGACCTCGCCTAGGTATCCATGAGGATCACGGATCTTGGGAGGGGAATCGAGCACTAAAATCAAGGGTAATTGAGGTCAGACCTTATCATGAAAATAAGAGCAATTGGTCCGGCGACAGGGGGAGTCCAGTCATGTCTGGTGTAGGAGAGGTTGACCCGGGTCAACGAACCAGGTCAGCTAAACAGAAAATTCGAAATTAATAAATCAAAGAATATTAAAAACAAAATAATAAATGAATTTGAAATAAGAAAGGGTGAATACGAAAATTGTTTTATTTTTTACGCTATTTTTCTTTTATTTTTAACTATTTTTATGAAATACATATATCATATATACAGTATTGGGTGTTATGTATAGGTCTAGTACACATGTTTATTTTATTCTCTTTATTTTTATTTAATGTTTTTATACAAATATCCTTTATTTTATATTTTATTTATTACAAAATAATTTGAGTAGTATAAAATTTTTTTATTTGATTATTATAAATTAACTAGAAGTATAACTTAAATAGGTATTATATATACAATGTATATATAAGGATGGCTTTTATACAAAGAACCTTTGGTTTTATTTTTATTTCCTTCTGGCTTTTTATTTTATTTTTATTTTACTGTTGAGGATATGTATAAGTGTTTTAAAAATAATATGCATAAAGTATAATTAAATATAGATATTTACAGGAATTAGTGTCAATTGGCTATACAAGGACTCTATTTCCCCCTACTTTATTCCTTATCGATTAGGTCAATTAGTGACCTCCTCTCGCAGTCTGGATCAGTATGTACTTATTACATAATTACATACTTATTTTCTTTTTTCCTCTTTATTCTTTTATTTTGGAAAATATGTGTCAATTATGCAATATTAACAATGACATGAGCCGTTATAATTTATTTTATTTACACATATTTATAGATGTTTTTGCTTAAAGATGAAGTTAAAATAAAAGAATGAAGAATAAGAATCATAGATTCATCATCCCCTTATATTTTACCTTCGCTAGTCCCTTAGTAAACACTTACTTGAACAGAAGTGAAACCAAAAAGAAAAAAAAAGAAAAGGAAGAATCAAAGTTGATTATTAAACATATCTTCATAAAATTGGAGTATGGAGCTCAGTCAGACCTTTGAATTATTAGTTTAACAGAACCTTATTGGGAAATGGGTTTAAGACTTAATAGCCTTCAAGTTCCATAGTTCTATTGTCAGGTCTCCTTAACAACCAGGTTAGAACAAGTCTACATACGCAAACTCTAATGACTATGAATCTTTTCTTGCACTATGTACGTGATATGGAGCTCCCCACCTCAAAAATGGCAAAGAAACATCCTCCCTTAACAAGGTAACTCTAATCCCCCAATCTGGCAACTCTTTCCTCGAGGAGCGGGGTATTCCCTTCTAAGTTCAAGTATAACTAGCTCAAGAAGAGGGGAAAAGGAGAGAATGAACCGTGATCAGTGTAGCCACAAATCCCTTGGAGCATAACCAGTATAACTAAGTCTCCAGCTGCAAGCTTCCTTGAGATGAGACAGTAGAATACATAAGCTTTGCTTATTCACTATATACACTTCGGTAGGCATTTTATTTTCAATCAGGCCTATCCCTTTTTTGGATTTTTTTGTATTTTTGCACATTTTTGTATGATATATATAACATATCCACAAGGTGCAGGATATACATACGGATGTTTTCTTCATGAGCATGTAGACTATCCCTCTTTTGAAGCATTATTGCAATCCACAACATCTTGTCATTAGACCTCAATGCTACTAGACTAGTTGAGGTGCATATCCCACCTTAGAGGAGGATGGAAGGTTTTGTCTAGTTGTACTACCCTTGTATACTACTCAAAGACAAAGTATTATGCCTCCTCACCACTTTATCCGTGTTGAGCTACATGTAAGGTACGTGTCCAAGTCAAGCCATTGTCTCTTAGAGTCATGTGTGCATTGTTAAGTGTTCTACTTAGGATAATCAAGATGACATGTGAATATGTCCTAGTGGACTCAAAGAATGAAGTATCTATGGACCTGAAAAGTCTTACTCCCAAATCATATAAGGTTCCTCTGAAATTAAGTGAATTAAGGTATTAACCAAGAACAATTCTTCAATTTTATTCCTGACTAGTTTAAAAGTCAATCATGAGTATGAAGAATGAACATACAAATATTTACAAAAACTATTTTCGGCGGGAATTTTTCAAACTATGTAAATGTTTATGGGATCTTCTATTTTCAAATCTTTAAGTACTTTTGAAAAATAAGTAAAAGAAAGATACGTTTGACAAAGACATATACATAATTACAAAGAGGTGTATGTTACAGGTTCTCTATACAAGTGGATTTTATTCACAAGATCCTATACCGACTTTATTAAGGATTCTTATATACAGATGCTTTGGGGATAGATTATGGTTTTTAATGTACACATATATACAAGTGATTTTTATATCCCACAATTATTTCCCAAGTGACAAAACAATTTTTCAAAAGATTTTTCAAAAGATTTTGCAAAAAATTGCAAACAATTTTACAAACTATTTTTCTAAACATTTTATTTTCACAAAAGTTTTAAATATTGTGTACAATATACCTAATTTTGATACCGAAAATAATTTCAAATATTTTTACAAACAAAACATTTTTACAAACATTTTTACAAACATTTTTACAAACATTTTTACAAAATTTGTACAAAAATAATTTTCGCAAAGATTTTTACAAACCACTTTTATAAAGTATTCTTGAAACTATTTTTCAAAACATTTTTATTCCCGTAAATAGTAGCCATGCTATTAACACACAAAGTACGAGTTACGGCTAAAGTATATATATAATATATATGACACCCCCCATACTTGGCTCAAACGATGTCCTCAGAGTGATCAGAGAGTAATGAAGAAAGACATCTCGTGCTCAGTATAGAGAAGTGAAAAGAATCCTATACTACAAAGAATAGAAGTTAGTAATCCCCCATATACTTATTATCAAGTAATCCTAAGTATAGAAGATTGTACACAAAAGGGGAAAACCGAGGAGTAGAATGTACAAACATCACCTCCCCTATACTTAGGGTGAGATATCCCTAAGTATAGGAAGAAAAAATAGAGGTAATGAAAAATGAATAATCACATGTCTAATACTCCCCTATAATTAGGATAGAGTGCATCCTAAATATAGCAAAATCATAAGATGGACAGGGGTATTAAACAAAATGAATGAATGATATAGACAAAATGGATCTATATAGAGGTGGAATAGAAGTGAAAATTAGGTACAAGATGAAAATGATGTGAGCCACATATCACACCTCATACAAAATGAATAGGGTCAACATCAACAGTCACAGGATCATGATCAAGATATGGCTTCAGACGTTGACCGTTGACTCGAAAGGTGGACTTAAAAGACAACTCAGATATATCAATGCTACCATTGTCATGCACCTTTATGACCAAGTATGGTCCCTTACATTTACTCTGTAATTTCCATGGAAATAATCTTAACCTAGCATCAAATAGCCATACTCTCTGGTTGGGCTCAAACTGCTTATGGCTGATGTGAGAATCATGTCATATCTTCACTTTATCTTTGTATTGTAGGCTACTTGAGAAGATTGTATATCTCAACTCCTCCAGGTCTTTCAATTATGCTCTCCTCTGATCTCCTATACTCTCTGAATCCAATAATAACTTAGTAATGGCCCAAAGTGACTTGTGCTTTATCTCCATAGGTAAGTGGCATGGTTTGCCATTAACGAGTCAAAAAGGAGATGTCCCCAAAGGTGTCTTGAAGGAGATCCTATAGGCCCAGAAGAATGAGTCCAAAAGATGTGACAAATCCTTTCGATCTAAGCGAACAACCTTCTGCAGGATAGTCTTAATATCCCTATTTGAAACCTCAGCAGGAACATTTGTTTGTGGATGGTATGGTGTGGCAACTCTATGGTCAATGTTGAACTCATTATCAAGGGCCCTTACCTTGTCATTGATAAAATGAGTCCCCCATTAGAAATCAAGACTCTAGGTACCCTGAACTGTGAAATAATATTCTTCCTCAAAAACTTGCAAACAATCTCTGCATCGATGGCTAGGGCAGGGATGACCTCAACCCAACAGCTCACATAACCCACATCTAACAAAATGTACTCTAATATCTGACTTTTAGGGAATGGAGCCATGAAATCGATGCCCCATATGTCAAAAACCTCACAGAAGTGAATGGGCCGCATCGGCATCATATCTCTCTGTTCGGAAGTACCCATCCTCTGAGAGTCAGTACATCTCTTCATGAATTCATCTCAATCCCTAAAGAGGGTAGGCCACTAAAGACCGGATTGGAGAACCTTTTGTGTTCTCCATCTCCTATAGTGATGTCCTCCTGCCTCAAGCTTGTGGCAATATGTGTGGATGCTATGGTTCTCCTCCTGAGGAATACACCGACGCTAGACACTATCTCCACCTTTGTGTTAAAGGGTGAGATCCTCCCAATGGTACGACTTGGCCTTCACGAGGAAGGTCTCAAGTTGTTTCCTGGGACAACCTTGTGGAACTTTCTTGGCAACAAGATAGTTCACAATATCAATGCACCATGGGAGTGAGGTGATAGCAAGAATCACCTCATCTGGAAATGTCCCAGTGATAGGTGTGGTCATATTAGAATCCTCAAGATGCCCCAATCAGAAGAGGTGATCCACCACCACATTCTTGACTACACATTTATCCTTAATCTCTATATCAAACTCCTGGAGTAGAAGGATCCATCTCATCAATCCGCCTTCGGCATCCTTCTTGCCCATGAGGTATCAAATGGCAATGTGATCAATATAGATAGTCACTCTAGATCCAATAATATAAGATCAAAACTTATCCAACCAAATACTACGGCTAGAATCTCCTTCTCAATCACAGTTCAGTTCTGATGAGCGACATCTAAAGTCCTGCTAGCGTAGTGAATGTCAAATGTGTTAGCAATGTGAGCCCCGGGCGAACCATTCCTACAGTAAATGTTATTGTAATAAATGATTTATCAATAAAAGTTATTGATTATTTTCACTCCCTTTCTGAGATTGAATGAATGAATGCACTATAAGGTCCCTCTGTACAACAAGGGTTATGTACCATGGCCAACTTAATGATCATACAGCTGTTGATTCACTGAATGAATCATAGAGGCTGATGTTTGGATGAATATCTAAGGAGTTAGATAGAGGACTCATCAAGCATCGTCAAAAGATTGTTAAGTGACGATCTCCAGCCTAAGTAGGAGATGGCAATCCTTTCTCAAATGGTTGATATCTGACTGACCTCATGATGCAGGTCTTCTGCATGGGAATAGTGATTCGGAGATGTCAAATTAGTTGAGTCAATGGGTTGACTTAACGAGATTGAGATAACCAAAGACCTATGTTGAATACTGTCACAGCATAGGCATGCATCCTCTGACCAGAGACAGATGTGTTGCTATATGTCTGAGTATGTACATTTGGCAGACCAATAAGTTAGTGACCTAACCAAGGTCTATACACTGGCGAGTTGGTGTTCATGTAAGGGCATATGAGTAATACATTCTCTCAAAGGGATCATACAGGTTCACTTATGAACCGGAAGACATGATCTCACTCATGAGGTGTTGGGACTGATCAAATTCCATGCATGGTCGTCATGCTTTGGAAGCATGACATGAATTTGAAGGTAAGATATATGCTTTGTGAGAGCATATGATCTATACCAAATCCCAGTGACCAAGACTGAGAAACTTAATGATCAAACCCTGAAGATGATAGTGTAAAAGAGATCTTTATCTTCAGAATGATCATAGGTCTTCCAGTATGCAGGATGTACAGGTATTGGGAATACCTGAGAGTGATGTGATCATAAACAATTGTATAACCATGATGCTTCCATTCCGAGGGAGTGATGAAACAGATTTGGATTTTAGTGACTCATCTCATTCGAGAAGTAACCTAATCTTAGTCCATGTACTGGACATTGATCTGAATGAGATTCAGATGCAATGAGAAGATTAGGTCTACGGTCTTGATTTGATCAAGCATCAGTGGGAGGTCCATGGGATCAGGATTTGAGATATGATCTAAACATCCAAGTCACTATACATGGAACAATACAATCGCCATGTCCTTATCTCCAAGTATCTGCGGAGAAATCGCATTATTCTTGAAGGGTTCAAGAATAATTCCATAAGATCTAAGCAATGAAGGAATGATGATTAAATGTGATTGAATCATCTTGATGTGTGTAGAAATTATCCAATATAATTAAATATGATTTAATTATTATGAATAAGAATAATGTGGATAGAAATATCCAATTATTCATAATATATTATAAATGTGATTTATAATGTATTAGAGAGAGCTAATTATAATTTATATTTGTTGATTAATTACTATGTGTATTGGATACACATTGTGCAATTAATTGACAATGTAAATTACATGTTGTTTTGGGTTGCGAATATGATTCACAATTTTTCAATGGCAAGATTGCAATATTCTCAAATATAATTGTGAATTATTTTTTAAGAATATATCACAACAAAATTGTTGGAAATAAATAATGAGAGATTTTCATGGAGATATGCAATCTCATGAAATCTCATGAGATTGCCTCCAATTGGAATGGAGTGGGTGGCACCCATGTCCTATTTGGAATGGGGGTCGTCCACATTGTATATACATGGGAGATGTAATCCCCTTGTATATTCTCTCCTTATTTGTTGGTGTGATTTAAAATTGATTTATATATGATTTTGTCAAATATATTTTAATATAAATTAGATCATAATTTGTTGGTTTTACCAACAACAATCTTGACCATTGGATTAGACATAAATCAATCTGATCCATTGATTTTATATATCCCATGGATTGAGATCCATGGATCCCAAAACCCTATAAATAGAGAGGCATACCATGCTCTCTAAGGCTATGCAATATTGGAGCTCTCTCTTTCTTGATACACGTCAACCCTCTCTCCCTCTAGTTGGTGGCCGACCACCAAACCCTAAGCGAGGTTCTTGTCGACGCCATCTCCACCGCGTCGCCGCTTCGACATTCTTCGGTTCTCCGTCTTCTTGGAGTGCTACTCTCATGAAGGAGACATTCGATCTCGTACGATGAGATCAGGAGCAACCGTGCTTGGATCATCTTCTTGGATTGTGAGGACTACGCGGTTCATCCCCGTGCTCGTAAGCCATCTCACCGACGATCGGACTTGAGATAGGAGGTCTCTTTCTTTAGAGACTTGATCAACCATGCTTCAAGAGGTATTCCTTTATACTTGTTGTGGTTACAGATGAATTGATCCGAGAATCGTTCTTGGATCATGTGGTTTCATCGCATGAAAATTTTTTAAATTCCGTTGCACCGAACAACTAGAACGACTGGTCGTTCTGCGCCGTATTCGATACGACAATCACGCTTCCGTGATGCGCTTGAGGATAAGTCCATATCCTTCATGTGGTATCAGATCCTTAGGTCGACGTTCTCGAATATGATTCGCAAACCGAGGATGACTTGGGTTCGTTAAGGTCGCGAAAGTTTTGTCGCATTTGATTTCGCAGATCTGTTTAGTGAATAATTTCGGCCATGTTTAAAATGTTTAAGCACGAATTATTTACTTATATTTTGTTCCACATTAAATAAGGAAACCATAGGATCTGAGTTTGTGAAATTCGGATTCCGTATGCTCGAGATATGGTTGTTTTAATGAACATGTATGCACTGTTGCGGGAACTGCAGATCTTAACATGACTAAAGTGTTAATTACTGTTTTGATCCACCTCGAAATACGTAAAACATCACTTAAGTTCTGTCCTAATTCAAGTTAGCAATATTTGAAAATTGAGTTTGTCTAATTTGGATTTGAATTGATTGAGATATGTTAATTTTAGTGAGTAAGGGTCACTACTAAAATTGCAGTACTAATCAAGAACCAAGTGATTGTCAATTAGTGAAATTAATTGTTAATTTCATGAAATAATTATGGAAAATATTTGTGAAATATTGGAATATGATTAATTCTTAATTGACTTGGCATCAACCAATTAATTGATTAGATTTTATCTAGATCATAATTGGAAATAAAATCATCAAACTTGATGCTTGAATAGGATTGGGAATTTGTGTAGCAAATTTCCTTATAATCAAAAATGTTTTGATTATTACTATATGGTATAATTTCGATTGAAAAACCGATGTCATCTCAAGTACTAATTGATATATTTGGCTTTATCCTTTCCAGAGGTGGATATGGTGTCTAGTCGGAGAGCATTGGGGTTGCGGGTTGCAACGTATGTGGTTCGTCCCACTCTCGTCGGTGCTGGCCATGACAGCAGGCAGGGACTCGATAATGCGGAGAAAATCAAGGTGTATTTTCTAATTTTTAAAATTCGAATTAATACGTATTTTGAGATATTACCATATATATTCAAGTAAAATAATTAAGTTTGTGGATTGAATTGGATTGATAATTAATTTAATATGATTAAATTGATTATGTCCAATTAAGACACTCTATTATGAATAGAGTTACTATATACCTTGGAAGAATTAATTACATGAATGTGATTCATGATAATTAATTAAAATTTGAATATGAGGTGGAGGATCACATAAGTGACATCCATGGTCTCCCGTCAAGGCGAAGGGTTCCGTCGCCAGAGATTGCATGTGGGAGACGCATGTCCGAAGTGACAGCTCCTGTATGCAAGCGCATCTGGATCGGGCTCTTTGCTTCTCGAAAGAGTAAGGTCGTATGCGCAGTGACCCCAATATCGGATCCTCATATTATTGGAGCGATATTGGATTGCGCATAGCGAGTACTATTCCTGTTGACGGTTGGTTCAATTAACAATGGGTCAACATGGACTTAGGGGTGGTGGACTCGGGTGTTAAAGACCGAATTGGGAAATGCAAGTTGGACTTTCAAGACGGAGTGTTTTCCTGCTTCTCTTTATGCGAGTCGCAGATTCTCATATTATTGGGATGTGACAAAGATAAAGAGGAGATCCCAATTCTTGCTAGAGATATAGCGGTAAGTATATCTCTTACTTTGAAAGTAATTTAAGGGAATGAACTTTCGAAGTCGACAATGCAAGAATAATTTAATTTAAAATACCTTAATTAAATATCATAAATTTGAATATATGATTATATGTTCTAATATAGTGCATTCTTAATTTCAGAAAATGAAGTCCTTGAACCCACTTAGTAGGCTTCTTGAGGTCAACCAGTTGAACGACCCAAATTACTCGGATTGGATCCGTAATTTGGAGCTTGTTCTCTCTGCAGAGCGCATAAGTTATGTGCTCTCCGAGGACAAGCATGAGAGCCCTAAATCCAAGGAAGAAAAATCATACAATGACAAGTATGATGAAGATCATGTCTTGGCTAGATGCTATATCCTGGGTTCTCTCTCCAGTGTTCTGCAGAAGCAACATGTGGAGATGAGCACATGCCAGGAGATTATGCAAAATCTGAAAGATATGTTTGGTGACAATAACCGCACCCAGTGTTACAATATTATGAAAGAGCTCGTTCGCTGCAAGATGCAGGAAAGAACTTCATTTCGGGAGCACGTACTCAAAATGTTTGGGTACTTATCTGAACTGGAGACTCTTGGGGCCAACATGGATGCAGACATGCAAGCTGACTTCATTCTGCTATCCTTGCCCAAGTCTTTCAATAATTTTGTGGTTTCATTTCACATGAACAAGTTGGACTTGTTGAACGCTGGTCTTCTTGCTGCATTAAAGTCTGTAGAAGACGTAATGAAGAAAGATGGTCGTGTTGGCAGTGCAATGGTTGCACAGATCAGAGGGAAGTGTGGTCGGAAGCAAGGTTATCGGAAGGGTCCGGCCCAGAAGAGAAAGAAGAAGAGTCAAGGCATTGGCTCGTCTTCTAATGCCTACACACTTATAGCGTCGAAGAAATCCGACGTTTGTCACCACTGCAAAAAGTCGGGGCATTGGAGGCGTAATTGCCCGGAATACCTGAAGTCGTCAGACAAAGGTAAAGCCCCAGCAGGTATGAAATCTATTTTTATCATTGAAACTAGCTTTCTCGTCAGACGAGAAGGAAGTTGGGTTGTAGATTCTGGTGCTTCTGTTCATGTATGCAATTTGTTGCATTTGTTTCAGGAAACTAGAAATCTTGAAGAAGGGGAGATAATCATCCAGATGGGATCTGGTGCAAGTGTTGCAGCAGTAGCCGTCGGGACTTGTCGACTATAATTATCTAGCGGTAGAGTCCTTATACTTAAAGAGTGTTTTTATGTACCCGAAGTCAGAAGGAACTTGATATCTGTATCTAAGCTTGTTAGAAGCGGATGTTCATTCCTTTTCTGTAATAAATTAGTCATAAATTGTTATGATAAATATATTGCGGATGGTATTTTGACTTCTGGTGGACTCTATGAATTGTGCATTGATAAATGTATCATGAATGTTACAACCACTAATAAAAATCCTAAAAGATCCAGGGAGGATAAAAATCTCTCAAATGAGATTTGGCATCAAAGACTTGATCATTTATCTGTTGATAGGATCAATAGATTGATAAAGGATGGACCTTTAGATTTTCTACAGGTTCAACCTTTGCCCACTTGCAAACATTGCATTCAGGGTAAAATGACTAGGATGCCTTTCCGTAACAAGATTACGAGATGCGAAGGTATTATTGACCTAATACATACCGATGTATGTGGTCCCTTCAGTACCGCGACTCGAAATGGATATCGATATTATTTGACGTTTATTGATTATTTTCACTCCCTTTCTGTGATTGAATGAATAAATGCACTATAAGGCCCCTCTGTACAATAAGGGTTATGTACCATGGCCAACTTAATGATCATACAGCTGTTGATTCACTGAATGAAATATAGAGGCTGATGCTTGGATGAATATATAAGGAGTTAGATAGAGGACTCATCAAGCATCGTCAAAAGATTGTTAAGTGATGATCTCCAGCCTGAGTAGGAGATGGCAATCCTTTCTTAAATGGTTGATATCAGCCAGACCTCTTGATGCAGGTCCTCTGCATGGGAATAGTGATTCGGAGGTGTCAGATTAGTTGAGTCAATGGGTTGACTTAACGAGATCGAGATAACCAAAAACCTATGTTGAATACTGTCACGGCATAGGCATGCATCCTCTGAACAGAGACATATGTGTTGCTATATGTCTAAGTATGTACATTTGGCAGACCAATAGGTTGATGACCTAACCAAGGTCTATACACCGGCGAGCTGGTGTGCATGTAAGGGCATATGAGTAATACGATCTCTCAAAGGGATCATACAGGTTCACTTATGAACCGGGAGACATAAGCTCACTCATGAGGTGTTGGGACTAATCAAATTCCATGCATGGTCGTCATGCTTTGGAAGCATGACATGAATTTGAAGGTAAGATATATGCTTTGTGAAAGCATATGATCTATACCAAATCCCAGTGACCAAGACTGAAAAACTTAATGATCAAACCCTGAAGATGACAGTGTAAAAGAGATCTTTATCTTCAGAATGATAATAAGTCTTCCAGTATGCAGGATGTACAGGTATTGGGAATACCTGAGGGTGATGTGATCATAAACGATTGTATAATGATGATGCTTCCATTCCGATGGAGTGACGAAACAGGTTTGGATTTTAGTGACTCCTCTCACTAGAGAAGTAACCTAATCTTAGTCCATGTACTGGACATTGATTTGAATGAGATTCAGATGCAATGAGAAGATTAGGTCTATGGTCTTGATTTGATCAAGCATCAGTGGGAGGTCCATGGGATCTGGATTTGAGATATGATCTCAACATCCAAGTCACTATACATAGAATAATACAATCGCCCTGTCCTTATCTCCAAGTATCTGCGGAGAAACGAGGTGTGAAGTGGGAGAGAAAAGATGTCATAATTGGAGTTTTGAATAAGACGACTCTTGCATTTTTTTTCCTTTTCATATTTGAAAAGTAAAATAAGAGGTGTTAAGCAAGGGATAATCAGGCTCGAACTGATGACTTCCACCACGTCAAGGTGGCACTCTACCGCTGAGTTATATCCCTTCCCCTATAAATAGAACGGACTAATCCTAAAGCAAAGGGTCGAGAAACTCAACGCCACTATTCATGTCCTGAACAACTTGGAGTCGGGCCTTCTTTTCGTACTATTTATTACATATAGTAAAATAATTATTACAGATATAGCTTGGATTCCTAGCATGATTTACCTCCCCCCATTGTAGAAAAGTTACAATAGCTTGGATTGCTAGCATACATCATCCCATATTTTTACATTTTGAAAAATATAGAATTTTCATTAGTTAATTTAAAGACACCGAAAACTTGCATTGAGCATATTTAATTCATCTTATATGCAAGTAAATCTCTTAAACAACAGATTACTTATTTCCGTAAAATAAATAGATTAAAATAGATAAAGATATAAATGTCAAAATGAATAGATTAAATCATCAATAATGGAAATTCGACAATCGTTTATATTGCAATGGAGCTTTAACCAAATAGATCGGATTATCGTTGAAGGATTAAATTAACTACAACTAATAGAATTTTGAAAAAAAATAATTAAAAACATACCAAAAATTACTAATAATATGACAAATGTTACTAACTGAATGTTAAAAAAATGTAGACACATACTATGAAATCCATTTTTATTCAAAAATATTAGATTTGATTATATTACTTAAATATCAATAATTGAAGTATACTTTAGTAAAGTGGATAATTTTGTATGAATATTTTAATACGATGATCGCGTGGATATTTAGGTATAATCGTTAATTACAATGGTGATTTGGTAGAAATTTGTTGCAAATATAAATGTTCAAATTTTGGAGTCATTTCCCCCAGAATCAAGTAATCAATAAAATCCAACAATTGCTGAGAACTGAAATGATATATAATGATAAAATGAAATTGATACCAAGGCTTATATTTTGCTCTAATGGTAATATTTTAAAAACATAATAATTTAAAATAAAAAGAGAAATAACTGTACAGGGATTGAGATTGTGCTTAATAATCTACAGATGATATTGCGCTAATGGTAATAATTTAAAACATATGGGATCAAGAAGATAAAGAAGGTATAGTCGCCAAAATATATACCTTAAGAATTATACGTAGGCTTAGAATTCAAAGAACACGCTGATCTAATTATATACTAAAAACTTTAACACCGTCACAAAAAATGCGAGGAATAGGACTCACATTTAGAGAGCAAAGATCAAGCTTCAGTCGCCCGATATTGATCGAGCGGTTCACATGAATTCCTATGATAAGAACTCACAAAAACATCGATTTCGTACGAACTGCTCGATCAAGATCGAGCGGCTCGAGCGATCGAGGATTTTACAGCAGTCTTTTGCAGTACCACGCGCTCGCCTCACGTTAAGGACAAATCTAGACGCACTCTCACTTTAAGGACCGAAATTGAGGTACAAATCGTAGCCTCAAGAGAGTGATCTGGCTATAGTGCTATGTGAACATGCCAACTTCTTGATATGGAGAGGAGGGAGTAGATTAGGTGATGAGCACAATAAAACTAACATAGTGAAGTCATGTAGTAAAAATGGAAGCTTTGGTTCGTTATAGTGAGCACACCTTTGTTTGTTACATAAATGGAGAGGTGGTCTATATATAGAAAGAGAGGAGGAAGATGACCGCCAAAAATAGACAGCCTGTTCTCCCCTCTGATCTCAATGCTGTACCGGAAATAACTTCCCCGTCCCTCCCTCTCCTGCCATTCTCTCCTCTCACTTCCTTCTCTAGCACCACCCAAGGGCCCCTCGAAGAGGTGGGAGTGGAGGTTTGGGCGCAGCAAAGATGAAAGGCCTGTTCAAGCCCAAGCCTCGCACCCCCGCCGAGATCGTCCGCCAGACCCGCGACCTCCTCATCAGCTTGGATCTCGACAACGCTGCCTTCCGGGACTCCAAGAGAGAAGAAAAGGTCGCTCGATCTGATCCTTCAAGTTTCTCTTCTTTGTTTTACCTACTCCTTTCTGCATTCGCAGATGACGGAATTGAACAAGCATATATCCGAACTTAAGTCCATCCTATATGGCAATGAATCCGAGCCTGTTCCCGATGCGTGCTCTAAATTGACGCAGGAGTTCTTCAGGGAAGACGCGCTAAGGCTGCTCATTCTTTTTCTTCCAAATCTGAACTTAGAGGTAATTGATCAACCCTTATATATTACATATGCAGTTTGACCCATTTTCTGCGAAAATTGAGTTCGGAATCTTAATTGCAACTAGGCTCGCAAGGATGCCACGCAAATTGTCGCGAATTTGCAGAGGCAACAGGTTAACTATAAGTTGATTGCTTCCGACTACTTGGAAACAAACACAGATTTGGTGGATTGCCTGGTTGCTGGGTGAGAGCTTGATTTTATCTACCTCGTGCATGTCTTCTTTTTTTCCATACTGGCCTTTATTTATATGTATATGTCATAGCATGCACCTAGGTCTGATTTCGGATACTGGTATTGGTAAGATCGTTGTGAGCAGAATGTCTGATGATGTAGTCCATTACTTTGCAGGTACGAGGATATGGACATGGCCCTGCATTATGGGGCAATGCTGAGGGAGTGCATTCGCCACCAAAACATAGCAAGGTAGGTACCCGATGACGTGGTTGATATCTTTGTTGGTGGTTTTTAAATCTCAAGTAATCTGTTCAATTAAAGTAGACTGTGTGTGGACGGGTGATGTATATGAGAAACTTCAAAAGAGGTAGGGTCTCACCATATATATGATGAGCCACCCTCAATTTAGGCATCTTTCAAATATATTTTACAATTTCTTATTTCATACATATGACAATAAATATTAACACAACATGTATAGCGAAATAAAATTATGAAAATATCATTACATTGCATGGAAATGTTAATTTAAATTTGGATGCTATATTTTACAAAAATCATTTTTTACAATGTGCAGTATATACTTCTACAAAACTGTTACAGAGTTTTTACTAAATTGACAGTGACATTTACAATTTTAGAAAAGACCCACCTCATTTGAAAAATCCCATGTCTATATTATCATATCATTATCTGTTTTTAAATTTTAATTCAAATGTACAAACGTATAATGACATTGCCAGATATGAAAGTTATGTTACCATATCCTTAAAACATAATTCTATTTAATAAAGGTAAGATAAGAAATCTTTATAAATTAGCAATATATATATGTATTATATTATTTATTCATGATATAATTATACTAAGTGTATGTAAATCATAACAATTATATAAAATATAGTGATAGCATCTATATAGGGCAAGGAGCATGTGCCCACTACGTTTTGAATGCCAAATCTTTAGTGGGAATAGTGTCATGCATAAATAAACAATTACGACTCTTGTAAACGAAATCTGCACCACTTGGTGGGTGGGTTACATAATTTCAAATGACCGGAATTTTTAATACTATCTTTATTTTATAATATGAATTAAGATCAATGGATTTGATTTTTATTTTAATTGAAATATATATTGTTTTGACCATGGTTACGCACAATTGTGCATGCCCATGAGCACAATTTTCTTTATTTCTCTCTCTCTTTATATATATATATATATATATATATAATTTTATTACATATAGTATAAATAAATCTAACATTTTGATTATATAATAGAAAATGCAGACAGACGGATTATCAAAGTAATATATTTATCCATTTTTTAAATAGATGTGCATATATGTCACAACAACAACAACTTCCCACATTAAGTAGGGTTGTCTACATGGATTCTTTGCATCCATTCTGATCTATCTTGGGTCATTCTCAGACTTAGATCCAAAAAACTAAGATCCCTTCGAATAGTCTCATTCCAACGCTTCTCGGATCTTCCCCTCCCTCTCATAACCAGTTCAAAACCCCAAAATTCGCATCAACTAATTAATGCATCAACCGACCTCCTTTTCAAATGCCCAAACCACCTTAATATGTTTCTCACATCTTATACTCGATCGATGTTACACAAACTTTCCTTCTGATTGCATCATTCTGAATTCGATCTTTACATGTATATCTACATATCTACCTTAACATTTTCATTTCTGTTATTGACATTTCTTTGCACATGTCTATATTCACATGCCAACATTCCAATCAATAGAGCATGTCTCATGATGGTTTTGTAAAACTTTATTTTGATTTCCAAAGGAATTTCTTATCACATAACACAATATAGGCTCCTCTCCACTTTATCGAACCTGCACTTATTCTATGAGTTACAAATCTATCAATTTTCTCATCATGTTACTAAATATATTCCAAATATCTAAAAGAATCTTTCTTCCGAATGTTAGCCCTACTTTTATGAAATCCTTTAGTCTCTAATACATGTCTCCAGACCTTAAGCTTCCCATTTGCTCTATCTCTAGTCTCATCAATCAACACAATATTGTTACCTAATAACATACACTAAGATATCTCATACTGAATGTGACAAGTCAACTCGTCCATAATCGAAGTAAAAAGGAATGGACTCAAAGTTGGACCTTATTGTAGACCAATATTGATGTCAAAATAGTTAGTATTCTCAGAATGGATCCTTATACAAAATGAAGTTATAGCATGCATATCCTTTATAAGGTTAATATATAGGACATGTACTTGTCTCTTCTGCAAAACTCCCCACAATATCACCCATGGGACAGAGTCACAAGTCTTCTCCAAATCAATAAAAATCATACGAAGATTTTCCCTTTTAGCTTTATAAATCTCCATCGGTTTCCCCAGCAAGTTGATGGCTTCAACAATCGAACGACTTGGTATGAATCCGAATTGGTTTCACTATTTTGTAGTTTGTGATAGTTTCCTCATTTCTATCCTTAGATCTAGCTTTAAATCATGCTCTTTTAATTTTAAGATTATCTTACACCCCTCTGCTCCACCACTAAGCCTCCTTTTGGCATGTAAACTCTATGACTCTCTTAGCATCTCTTTGTCTACTCTTTGGACACAAGATGCTACCGCCTCCCACATCTTATTTGCACTTCCATTATAATCCTAAGATAACTCTTCTAAAACATTCTCTTTGAAGCTTTATTGCTTCAATTGGAGATTCTGCCATTAAGTTCTTATGATCTTATAAACCCTCTTTTTCTTTACCAGTCCTTTTATTTGCACATCCATGTCTAGCAAGCGATGTTAGGTTGTCAAACTCTCTGATGAGATTACTTTGCAGTCATTGAAACACAACTGATGTCTTCTCCTCAGTGCAAAGTAATACATCTGTGTTCTAGGCGGGCCACTCTTATAAGTAATTAAATGCTCATCCTTTTTGAAGAGAGTGTTTTCTATAAAAAGATCATAATACATTACAAAATTCATGTTCTCTTTTCCCTCTTTATTTATATCTCCGAAGCCATGACCTCCATGAACACTACCATACTCTAAAACATTCTTTCCCACATGTAAACCAAAGATATCCACAATAGCAAATCATCTCTTTGTGGTATTCCTTGCATAATCATATCCAAAAACTCTCAAAAAATCGATTTGTGGAGCATTGAAGCATCATTTCCCACATATCCTTTTAATATATGTCACAAATCTATATATAATATTTATGTATATGGTAGTATATGATATTCTCATATATTTATATTTGTTTACTAAAGCATTATATAACAAAAGTTCTTCACATATTACATATTTTATAATGTTTTCATATTAATACATTAGATAAATTTCTTATGAAGCTCTTTATAGTCATTTTTTCTCAAAATATTTATTTCACATTCATATATAAAATATTTTTAATATTAATAAAAAATCATCGAAGCACATCAATTAAATAAATATTTCTCAAACTTCATCATGGAATTACATCAATTAAATAAATTATTCTCAAATTATTTCTATTTGTAAATAAATTATTTCTTAAGCACCTCATGTAAATTTATAATGTTATATATATATATATATATATATATCATTGCAAAATACTAATAACTAAAATCAGGGGCGGAACTAGTATATATTATGGGGGGGCATGGCCCCCCATGATTATTGTACGTTACTTGTGCAATATATTAAGTTTTTAATTCGACCCCTCCTTAATTGTATTATAATTGGTGTTGTTGGAGAAAGATTATAGAATTATTAAATAATCAAGTGGTAGAATGTTCTGGCAATTATTTTGGATACTAGGGTTAGAATCTTATTTCCATCAATTTTACTTTCTTTTATATGATTCATCCAATCACTTCTAAAGTATCAAATTAATTTGATATAAAATTATATTTCGAGTTTATTTATCTTTCCCATTGTTTTTATTACTCCTTGTAAATAAAATAATTTTTATTGTTTCCTTTTAACCACGAACATTTTTGTTTGAAAACTTCACTTGATAATTTAGTCTTTTTAGGATGGATTGAAGAAGCTTAAATTATTGTATTTATCCAAATTTAAAAATAGCCACTGAAAATACCAATCTATTTGAAATTCTAACATTAATAATAGATTTAAATTCTACGTATATCAAGATTTAAAGATGTTCATTTTAAAATATTAATTATAATTAAAAATATCATTCGAAAATACTTAGATTTTTTCATTTTTGAGCATACATAATAGTTGTACACTCGGCCCCTCCTTGATGAAATTCTTGGTTCCGCCCTTACTAAAATTATATCTAGAAAATTCTTTATTTTACCTTATGTTTAATGTTATTCTACATAAAACACCAACCCTCATTTTCTGAATAAAAAATTAGACTCTACTATAGTCAAACTATTTTTTAGTCACATCCTCTCTTAAATATCCCATTACTAAATCAACATCCAAGATCATCCTTTCTTGCCTATCTAACAAGAGAAAATAGTCATTGTTTCGATGTTTGATTGTAGGAAAAAATAGTGACCGACTGATGAGATGGTGTAGTATGCCAAATAGACTATTCCATTAGGTCATAATATTGGTCAGTTGAAAATATTTCAATAGTTTATTTTAGCTTTAAACTCTAAAATAATCCATCAAGGTAGACTTAGAGTCATTGAAAAGGGTTTTAGTTGAAAAACAAGAATTGTGAGTCAATAGAAAAAAAATGTTATGCAAGATATCAAAGTTATTTCTTCAATGTTAGATGATCAGTGGAACACATGAGTCGATTCAATGAGGCACCTGTTAATTGATGATACTTTAAATATGGTATTTGTTATCGTAAAAAATTTATGTTCCAAAAAAATTATAGATTTATGTTTTTGCATGGTTATGGCCTAAGGTCCACACTTGGAGGCAACTGTTTAATGCAAAGAATAGAGTAGTGTGAGTAATGTTTTATTTTTTTGTGAGTTTTTAAGTTGTCTCCTTTTCTTTTAATGTTCTTTTCTTTGTTTCGTGTGTTCCCAATCTATTTAGTGGAAATGTGTGTGTGAGAGGTTTTTTGTTTTGCTTTTACATAGTTCAATTATTTCAATTTTCAAATTTATTTTCAAAATTATATTTTATTTATTTTTATAACAATTTTGAATATTATAAATTTGTTATAATTTATATATTTTTATGGTTTATTATTTATTTATTACACCTAAAACTAGTAAAAATTAGTTATTAAAATCTTTTTTGTTTTACGTATTTTTTGTAAGTTTTAGTAATTATAGTTATTTTATATTTTTATTTTATTTTAACAAATTTTTTATTTAAATCTAGGTATATTAATATAAAACTAGAGTATAAACAAGCTAAGAGAAAAAGATGATGATTTCTGAAACTATTTCCAAGATATAGTAATGTAATATCTACAGGAAAATATTATTTTGATTAATTTTTTATTTAATTTTGTAAAATTTTGCAGTTTTTTATTTTAAGATGTTTATTAATATGTTCAAAATATATATGGTATGTTATTAGTACAATATAAAAGCTATATATTTTTACAATTTTTATTATGTTTTGGTTTTTTAAATTTTAAGTCTATTTTGAATTTTGAAAAAGGTAAAATGATGATCATTATGGAAATAAATATTATATATATATTCTATATAAGAAGTGGTATATATGGTAATTTTCTTTTTACAATTTCTATATTTTGTGTTTTTACGAATTTTTATAGGTCACTAAAAATGGATTATAAAGCATCAATACATCAAAATTTTATAACAATTGTAGGATTTTTTGTAGGTTTCCTAGATATCAGCATGTGATATAATCCTATTACTGATTTGACCTAATCTTGTTAGAATTTCCTATATTAAAATCAAATAATTTACAAAATTAAAATGCAAATACTAATTATGTCGCGCAAAAAAATAAAAATAATATGCAAGAGGTTATCTAATGCAAAATGACTAAAATTAAGAAAAAATAATGCATACTTATTTAAGAAAGAATTGTCTAAATGCATGAATATAAATACAAAGAAAATATATAAGAAATAATTACAAGGGTCATATGTGGCTGCCCCCGTCTTATTTGGGCAAAATTTTTATTTTTTTTTTGAAAAATAACACCATTTACATTCATCCCTATATCCCTTCTATATACCACTCGAATTTCGTCAGAAACAGATACTCCTACGGCCTCCATCCGGACAATAATTTATTAACGGTAACAGGATTTTTTTAAATCGATACCATCGAGATGGAGGCCGTAGGAGTCTCTGTTTCTGACGAAATTTGAATGGCATGTAGGAGGGATATATGGATGAATATACATGGTTTTATTTTTCAAAAAAAAATAAAAAAACGCCGAAAAATGGGGCGGGGGCAGCCCCATTTTTTCCTAATTACAAATAAGTTAATAAAAGGGACTCTTTGCAACTAATAAAATCCGACTACCAATTTTGTCAATTTCCCTTGTAGAAAGGTGTACATGGATTTCTAATTCCTTAGAGGATATGGTTTTAACCTCGAAAAAATTGATTGTGATCAACATTGCTTCCCCGATGGAATGCTCAATCTAACTCGAGGAAGCCCCAACACACTTATGTTTGTTATGTTTGTTATGTTGCTATCTCTAAATGGTAGTGATGCACAAATTCACGATGGAAATGACATTGATTTCTTTGTAGTTTATAATCCCTTGAAGATCGAAGAGGAAATTGAGCTTGAGATGGATTTCAATGCTTGACCAATTGAGCTAAGAGTTGCCTGAAAGCTCTTATCAATGATTTGGAAACTATATAGGGTCTTCAAATACTCTCAAAACCAATGCAAATTAATCATAAAAGTTAGTAGCTCTACAATCTCAGTATAAAAGTTTGGAATAAAGCAGAATGAGATCACCTATACTTATATGATCTTGATGTGATCGAAATCATGTTAGATTGATTGAACTCATATCCGTATCTTAAAGATGCTTTTAATGCTATTTCTCGCAAGTTATAACTAATAAAACCAAACTTGTAGGATTGGAGAATCTCCAAACAAATTGACCTAAAATTAAACACAAAATGTGGATGTATTCAACCTAATTTTTTTGAATGAACATGGCAAGCTCTGCAATTACAATGAGGGTCTGAGTTGGTCAGATATGCAAGGTAGAATAAAGGTGGAGGTGATCTGACTTAATATACCAAGAACGGAATCAAAAATATTGCGAATTGGGTGTATAGATAGTCACGAGTAAACACTTAACCAAATTATAAAATACTAAATTCAAATGCAAGATTTATAGACGTACTTGGATTGATAATCACATAAAAAAATAGCCCCATGAATGGAGATTTACAATTCTGGCCATCGCTTAGCATGGGTGGAAGCTCAATTGATTAATTAGACGAAGGTAGGGTATGCCGTTCATCTCTTTCATATAAACTAAATGTTGTTAAGGTAAATAAATTATGATCATTAACCAATAATGTCAAATTAAAAAATAATAAAATAAGAAGTGTAGATATTTTATTAGTTTATATAAGTATTCCAGTTGATATTCTACACAAATTAAGAGATATACTTCAAAACTGTTAGAATATTTATTTTAAACTTGATTTTGTAACATAAAATTTTTTAGTTCTTTATTTATTTGTATAGTTTTACAATGGATTTTTATTAGTTATGTCCCTCTAAGATATTACAATATCAGTTATGGTGCCCCTACTTTTTTTGGAACATCAATTGTACCCTCGACTTCTTGTTTTTATATCACTTGTGCCCATCCGCTACTTTAGCCATCAATGTGTTGAACTTATCCATGGTTTTTTCAAACCATGTTGAGGTTATGGGGGCATAGTTGTCCAATAACTCCACGCACCCATACTCCTCATCCGACCCCTCCTCCTCTACCCCACGTCATCGGGCACCTCCTCCTCCTCCACCCCTACCCCTCTGCTCTCACCCTCCGACCCTCCCCCTCCACTGACCATCACCACCTCCTTTGCCCCATCCCCTTCCTCCATTGGGGGTTGCTTCCCCTCTTTGACCATTATTATCAATGAGTTTACAAGCATTGTTGGAGTAGGGAACGACCATTGTTGGGAGCTACATCTCCATTGGAATCCTCGAAGTTCGATGTTGACCTACATATTTCTTATCAGTCACTAGTGCTCGTTTTAAGCAATTAAAAGTAATTGAAATGAAGAGTAAGCAAAAGGACTTCTTCACACCTCTCTTTGTGAAGAAAGGAGTGGTAGAGCTTTCAGCTACCATCCAAAGAATAACTGCCCCCTTCTTGCGTACCCATGTTGATCCAAGAATATGAGGAGCCCTATTGTGCCCCGTCGTTGCTGAGAGGAATGTGCCTCGTCGGTGCTGATCTAAAAATAGGGGCATGATGTGCATCATCAGGGGATATATTGAATTGCTCAAAAAAAGGGGGGGCATCCCAAAAGGGAGATGTCAAACTGCTCGAGGAGGGGGAGGGGCTCGTAGGGAGGTGGAGTTGGGAGGTAGAGAAGGAGGTGTTGTACAGGGAAGGAGGTAGAGGTGGAAGGTGCTAAAGGGAGTGTTGAAGGGAGGGACAGAGGAGGGGGTGCTGGAGGAGATGGGCAGAGGGGTCGGGGGGCATTGGAGGAGAGGAGCAGAGGAGGAGAAGGGAGCGGAGGAGGAGGAGAGGGATGGAGGAGGAGCAAAGGGCGGATAAGGAGTGTGTGGAAGAGGATGATTGGGCAGACGAGGGGGTGCGAAGGAGGAGCAAGGGGGTAGAGGAGGAGGTAAACAATGGAGGAGCAAGGGAGGAGGAAGAGGTGACACTAGAGGGTGGACGGAGGAGGAAGGAGCACCGAAGGAGGGGCGAAGGAGGAGGAAGGGGTGGAAAGACATTTCGACCCTTTCTTAAAAAAAATCCTTTTATATCCCCAAAGTTAACGTCTATTTGTGCTATTGATGGATGCCAACTAATCCGAGGGACACACGTAATCATTGTCGAAGAAGTCGGAGGTTGAATTGATATTTCAAAAAATGAAAGGGTATAACTATTATAGAAATATCTCAGAGGGGAACAACTGGTAAAAATCCTTTTATATTTATGTTGACCTAGTCACATGCGTGAGTCAAGAGATTAAGCAACATGATATGAATAGCATCTAGAATAAAGTTTTGTAAACAATAATAATAATAAACTAGGAAAGACTACAATTTATAAGTTATTTATATAAATTTATTCCATATTTATTTGGTGTTATTCCATAATAATAAACATATTGTATATTATAGACATACCATACTTATAAATAAGGTATTTGTTTTTTATTTGGAATATGGTTTTTATTTATTTCATACTTTTATTAAAGTATCAAATTAATAGCATAATATATAATTAAAATCAAAGAAAAGACCATATTGGTTACATGCACTTTATGGTAACATTGAATTCAATATTAACAGGAAAAGGATTTACTTATATACATGAAGTGGAGTATTTCAAAACCTTCTCTTTCATTAGACCAAGTAGCCTCCAAATCTCTTACTATTTTTATAGTTGCAAATTAGTATATCTACTAATTTGATGTCAAGGATAAATTTCTATGTGAAGATATTGATGAAGCGGTATATATATATATCTTAATTTGCTTGTTGTGAAATTAAGGGGAGTATGTATATAGACCCAAAAAAAATCAATCTTTGATCTAAAATAGAGTCCTTAGACCTTATTTGATCGACTTAACATTGGAACTACAAATTTAAATTTTTCAAAAACATTCTCACATATAACTATCTTTACTAAAATATAATTGGATGCATAATATTCCTTCCATTTCTGTTAATAACATGGTACTCACAAGAGACGCTATGGAGGAATTCAAGAAACTAAATTATCTCTATAGAAGTGTTTTTTTATAAAAATACATCGTTCATCTATGATATTTCTAGGTCTTGAAGTTAGAAACCACTTAGAAGGCCCTATGTTATCTCAACATAAGTACATTGATAATTTTGGGAGGCTGGCTTGCCCAGTTCTAAGCCCTCACTGATACTAGTTAAAATCAAATGACACTCACTTTAAGAACTCCATAATAAATTTGGTGTGTAAACTCTTGTATCTTACTACAACGTATTCATATATTGTGTATACGTTTGGTTGAACAAGTTAACATTTGCAGAAAATATGCGATATAAATATTGTCTAGATGTAATACTTATACCACATAACATAAAGAACTCACCTGGAAAAGGATTCTTCTTTCTTATTTTAATGTAGACTATGATAGCTCCCATGATGATAACACTCTGCTACAGGGTATACTACCTTCATTGAAGGAAATCTCACTATTAAATGAAGTAAAAAGCATACTATTATTTCTTAATCTAGTGTTTAGTTCAAATACATTGTTACATGTTCTAGATAAGTTCCTTTAAGAAGAATTTGGATTTTCAAATACTAATCCGATTCCTCTATATTTTAACAATAACCATTCTACGTGCATTGCCTACATCCAAGTCTTTCATAAGTGTACTAAACTTGTTGAGGTTGATTTCCATTACATTAGAGATGTTTTATTAAATGAAGATTGTGAGTCATGCAAAAATATATAATTATCTAGTAGCAATATCCAAAGAAAAATTATTCACAAACTAGAGATAGATGTAGAGAAATTCAAACCACAATGCACAATTATTTTTACATGAAAACCCAAGAGGGTGAAAATCATGACCCATAACCATTTTCAAGGATTTTCCCTTCGCTCTCTCGGCAAAGCCTGCTTCCACTATTCCATCCCTATATCATGCTATAACAACTCCCAAAAAAATATTTTAGAATATCTTGACATTGTACAATTCTTTGGTATTATTGTACTTTATATCACTCAATCAATAAACATTTATAAAGGGTTGATCTACTGGAAATAACCTACGCCTAGCACAGGAGATCGTAGATGGGGTTTGAAAGAAAAGCTATCTCCCTTAGGACTTGACAAGAGACTAGCCTCTCCATGGACTTTAACTACATTGAGCACTCCTTAATCCTAGGAAGCTTGTAGAATATGGGGCTTACACATATTAGGATCAATTGGATTGTCTCTTGCATCACTAACCCCCTCTACCGGGTAATGATGAATGATTTATCATTTGGCTTATTTCAAGGGACACATGAATTGCGACATAGGGATCCACTTAGCCCTCTGCTCTTTGTGGAGGCATAAAATCACTTTTATACTTTATGGAGGACTCGATCGCTTGGAATAAGCTGCTTACCACCCCCCCCTCCCCGCCCCGGCCCCTTCGACTCACACACATCTAATCTATGTCGAGGATGTTCTTTTCTGTTGTGGGAACACCTCTTCCTTTATTTTATCCATCAAGGAAATTCTGGAAGGATTTCTCTCCATTTTAAGATTGCAGATGGATGATTGGAAGAGCAAATTTTCTAGGTTAAAATGATCCTACGATGACTTTAGCCTGAGACTTTAATTTGGTATGCTTCCCCTCTTTGCTCCCTATAGGAAATACAAGTTGTGTGCTTATTGGAAGATAGGATGAGGGCCTTTCTTTTTCACTTGAAAGCAAAGGCCCTTTCCATGGCATGTCTTGTACAACTTTTGACTTTTCCCAATGCAGGAATGACCCTATATTGGGAATCCAACTTCGTCATCCCTCTCAGCACTATGAGAAAGGTGGAAATATTATATGAATACTTCCTATGGTGCACGCATTTCATGAAATATCATGACCTTATGTTTGCCTCCATGAAGAGGAGGGATGCATGGGGTTTACATCATTTGATCAAGTTTGTTCTCGATGGGAGATCTTGAAGTTTTTTTGTTCAGTCGTTCCCACTATGATGTAGGGAATTTAGAATAAAATGAACAAGCTTTGGTTAAAACGCTAAACGAACATTTTGTAATCCAAGGGTTGAATTAGCCCCCTTTTTTAAAAAAAATCTTGGCTTTTATAAAAATGAAGATCTAGATATTTTAAAAAATCTAGACAAAAGCAAGAAGAATGTGCCATTAGTAAACTACCAAAATTGTAGTAAAAATAGTGAAAAATCATGTAACAAGTTAATTTTGTGCACAAATATCAAGGGTTATATGTCATGATTGGTCCAATTTCAAGATGGCTTTATAAGATCTTACATTATGCTTTATTGCAAGTTGAAGAATGCATCATTCATGGAATATCGAGGGTGGAACCCGTGCTAAAAGACGAATAATCATCATGTGCGCTAACAGATCTTGAAATTATTAAAGGGGCTATTCAAGCTCAAATATTGATGTCATAACATGGTGAAACCATAAACCATTCTTCATTGTAGCCATAATTGATAGATTTCATATGAAACAAAAATTACCATGTTTCATTAAGAAAGGGAAAACAATGAATTTTGGGATTAGTTGGTCCCATTTAAACTATACTATTTTACATAAAAAAAAGTATCACATTGGTCTTGCAATTTGAATGCTCAAACATGATGGGAATGTGAAATGTCCTTCATGAGAATGGTAGATGATTTCAAAACCTTTCTAAGGCACTACATGCATAAATATGTGATGGGCAACATAGTTGTAATTGAACTTGGACAAAGGTTTCCTACTGTTACAATGCGCAAATGCAAGAATACAAAACCGTTTAGTTATGGGCACAAACATTCTTAGTTACGAGGTCCTTGTTAAGGAGAGGTTGCAACAATATGAAGAGTGACACACCACAAAGCCGACCATGAAGAACAAAGCTCAGGAAACTGATCAGGCTATGAAAATAAGCTTATAAACTA